>PVJN01002195.1:0-124015 GCA_004026805.1 Lasiurus borealis
ACTGAGCCAAACCGGTCTCGGCTGGGGGCAGGATTTAAACCAAGCTCTCCTGTACTCCAGTGCCTGGCCCTTTTCCCTGCCTCGGGCTGTCCCCTGCTTTGAAATTCCCCTGCAATTTCTAGCCCAGGGATAGACATACAGTATACACTGAGTAGCCAGATTGTGATGATCTCTGAACACATAATAATCTGGCTACTCAGTGTACTTCTCTTAATTACCTCATTTATTTGACATCAAAGATATTATAAATCATGCACTTGATCAGTTTTTCCCTTTGCACTGACTGATAGAAAGCTCAGGGCAAATAGGTGGTTGATCTCTGCAAAAAGCTAGGATACTTTTGGTACCCATTTAAGATACAGATACACTGAGTGGCCAGATTATTATGCATTCAGAGATCATCATCATCTGGCCCCTCAGTGTATGTGTAATTGCAACTTGTTGATTGAATGTGACAGAGGGCAGTACTTCCTCTAAAGCAGTGGTTCTCAACCTTCCTAATGCCGAGACCCTTTAAGACAGCTCCTCATGGGGTGGTGACCCCCAACCATAAAATGATTTCCGTTGCTACTTCATAACTGTCATTTTGCTACTGTTATGAACTGAAATGTAAATATCTGATATGCAGGATGTATTTTCATTGTTACAAGTTGAACATAATTAAATTGTGAAATATTTATTTCTAATTACAAATAAATGAAATTTTGTCTTGAATCGTGGTGTAGCATAGGCAACAGTCTTCATATAACAACAGTAAACTACATTGCTGCACTTTGCTACACCGAGGAGCGGTCTGTTGGTTCCTAAGACTATGGGAAATAGGTGTTTTCCAATAGTCTTAAGCGACCCCTGTGAAAGGGTCATTAACCCCCAAAGGGGTCGCGACCCACAGGTTGAGAACCGCTGCTCTAAAGACATATCCCAAGTCAGTCTCCTCAAAGACCAGGTCTAGAGGCTTATGCGCACACCACATGGGTCTCCACTGACACTTCTTTTCTTTACAGTATGACCCACTGAATTCTCTCCAGCACCTTGGACTTCAGACATCACACCAGGGAAGGAGAAACGGCAACCCCGGGACCAAGGTAAAGTGGTTTCTGACACCGGAAACATTTGCTGGAAGACAGAGGGTGAAGCTCAGTAGATGAGAGCAAATGAGAGCGATGGAGTCATTGATATGGAAATGTGCGGGTGCCTTTTAATGAACCCTCTTATCTGTGAGTTGTTCATTAGAATACGCAATTGCCTTGTTGTAAAAGAGGGCTTGCATTGGGAGCTGCTGAGGAAGCAAAAACTCTGGACTCCTTAATGTTTTGAACATGCCATTCCTTGGGACAAGTGCCACACCTCTTGGTGACATCATCCAGGCAACAGGCCATGTCTTGCAGTAGAGTCCTGATCTTCCTCCTCCTCTCCGTCCTCCCTCTCTTCCTCCTCCTCTGCTCTTCTTCCTTCTCCTCCTTTCCCTTTGATGTTCTTCTTTTTTGAGACTCTCTAATTGTGTGAGATATGCAGTCGTCCGTCCTTAATTACAAGTTCTTATTTTATAAATTTCAAACTTTTTCTGAATGTCTTTTCAAGATCTGGGAGAATTTGGATGCGAAAGCATGCAAAAATGCAAGTCAGCTCCCGTGGGGGTAATGTGGAAAAGAGGGAGTGGGGAGAGAGAGAGAGAGAGAGAAGAAATAGTCGACAGAGCAGAATTAGAGCTGTTTGCAAGGACTTCTTAGAAAAGATAAAAGTAAATGAGGGAAATTAACCTTGGCCTTGAGATTGCCTGTGCGCTAATGGTGTGCTTGAGAGGAGCCAGGGCCAGGGAGGGCAGGGGCTGTGGAGGGAAAGACTAAAAGGCTGGATCTTGGGAGCAGGTTTGGGAAACGTTTGCTCAACTGAGCACGGTTCCCACAAGTTACCCAAAGCTTCCTGCATTTCCATGTCAAATCCCAGAGCCCGTGGAACCTCTGAGTCTCCAGAAAGCCTGGGTGAGACTGAGATGGGGGGCGGTGGGGAGAGGGGGCACCCTGGGAGGCAGCAGGTAAGGACCCCAAGTCTTCACCTTTGGCTCAGGAAAAATATGCCTCGCAGTATGAGGTCTTAGCTGGTTCAGAAAACAAACAGAACTCAACATGAGCGAACAGCTTGTTTTCAAAGTTAGGGTGATCTGAACATTTCCTGGCAGGTGAGTGATGGAGGTGGGGAGGGAAAAGTTCTGGGAAGGCTTTTGTGTGTGTGTTTTTGTTTTGTTTATTTTTTGAGAGAGAGGGAGGGAGGGAGGGAGAGAAACTTACTTCCCTTCCTCCCATTTTTTTTCAGTAGATACACAAAGCAGAGGCAACCATGTTGGGATCAAAAACGGAATCTCACTGCCAGTCCCCCAACTCCCAACCTCCAACCCCCTCACCAAAAGTATGGCCATAGAGGGATTCAGGTCTTGATGTCCTCAGGCTACTGAACCAAAGTCAGTCGCTGCTGATCTCTCAGGCTTCTTTATATCTGAGAAGAGTAAAGCTGTATTTTTTTCAAGATCCTGTTAGTAAGTTTTCTGTTACTTGAAGCTCAAAGCATTCCTAACTCATCCGTAGTGCCCTCATTTTCTTATTCCGCCTTCACAGTTTGCTCAGGGAATCGGTATTCACAGCTGATAGTACCTTGTATATTGTTTCAGCTTTGTTTTGTGCTCTCATGCATTGCCAAATCACATTTTCCTTTTTAAAAACTGTATTTTATTGATTTGTTACAGAGAGGAAGGGAGAGGGATAGAGAGCTAGAAACATTGATGAGAGAGAAACATCAATCAGCTGCCTCGTGCACACCCCCCACTGGGGATGTGCCCATAACCATGGTACATGCCTTTGACCAGAATCGAACCTGGGGACCTTTCAGTCCGTAGGCCGATGCTCTATCCACTGAACCAAACTGGTTAGGGTGCCAAATCACATTTTTAAGAATCATAATGTTTTCTTTAGTTGATTTGAGAAAGAGAGGAAGGAAGAAGGAAGGAGAGAGAAACATTGATGTGAGAGAGAACATCCTTAGGCTGCCTCCTGTACATACCCAGACCAGGGATTGAACCCACAACCCAGGTTGTGCTCTGACAGGAATCGAACTGGCAACCTTTCACTGCACGGGATAACCCTCAACCAATTGAGCTGTACTGGCCAGGGCAAGAATCATAATCTTTTCGGTTGAATTCCATACTCTAGGCTCTTCCACTTGAAATTACCTCTCGGTGTTGGATATTGTTATAGAGCAAAGATATTTGGTGAAAGTCAGAGAAAACCCTGTCAATGTCGAGAGTTTTCATAGCCTTAATAGTAATTGGGGCTGAACACTTTCAGTCTAAATCCCCATCACATCCCAAAACTCTCCGACGGAGCCCTGCATTAGCCAGAAAAGGACCAGGTCCTGGGACCTTCAGTCTAGACAACCAGCAGCAGCGCTGGATGAAGGTGAACTTGGCCATGGTCCTGAGGCTGATGGGCTTTTCATGCAACGGATTTGGGGAAGAAAGATGGAAGTTTTGTTGTTGTTTTTTTAAAATATATTTTTGACAGAGAGGAAGGGAGAAGGCTAGAAAACCAAAAACAGATGAGAGAGAAACCTTGATCAGCTGCCTCCAGCACGCCCCCTACTGGGGATGTGCCCGAAACCAAGGTACATGGCCTTGATCGGAATTGAACCCGGGACCCTTGAGTCTGCAGGCTGACGTTCTATCCACTGAGCCAAACTGGCCAGGGCTGGAAGTTGTGTTGAAAGAATGTACATTACCTCTTGATAGAGGGGTGGGAAAAGTGAAGCGAGGAGTCTACTAGAATAGGTGCCCAGTCTGTGAGGAAGACCTCCGTACCGCCTCTCGAGCGGTTGTGGGTGAGAGTCCGGAACAGTCATGCACAAGCTGGATGCTGTGGCATCTGGAGGTGGGCTGTTGCTTTAATAGCCACCTGGAAGTTGACTCCAAGTTTGAAGGAACATTCAGGAATGTGAGAAGTCTTAGTGCCTCTCAGAACTTTTCTCTCGTCAAGCAAGCTCTATGGAAATAGTAGTCTTGCAAACACTTTTTTTTTTGTTTTTGTTTTTTCCTTTTTGCTAATTGGTTTGGCATCTGTTTTAGTCCATCTCATTTCTACCCTTTGGTTTTCTTAACTTTTTCTTCTTTTCCATACATCTAGGAAGCTTAAAACTGCTTTCTCCATGGTAACCTTTAAATGCTCAGCTTCCTCTAATCTCTTTATGTAAGCGCCTGTGTGGGGACATGATTCTAAAGTAGGATGAGGTATGGGGAATGATTTCAGGTGATACATAAACATTCTTATTTAAATATTATTTAGCCCTAGCCAGTTTGGCTCAGTGGATAGAGCATCGGCCTGTGGACCGAATGGTCCCGGGTTTGATTCCAGCCAAAGGCACATGCTTGGGATGTGGGCTCAATCCCCAATAGGGGGCATGCAGGAAGCAGCCAATCAGTGATTCTCTCTCATCATTAATGTTTCTATCTCTCTCTCCCTTTCCCTTCTCTCTGAAATCAATAAAAATATATATTCAAAAAATAATAAATATTATTTATTTATTTAAACTTAATGTCTATTTATCTATCTATCTAACTATTTATTTATTTTTACAAATGCAGCTTACCTTCAATACTCGTTTGTATTAATTTCAGGTGTACAGCATAGTCGTTAGGCAATCATATACTTGGCAAAATATTTCCCCTGATATTTCCAGTTCTCACCCGGCACTATACAGAGTTATTAACATGAAATAGTATGCATTTATTTTCATGTTCATGGAAATATAATGGTCACATCAAGTTTGTACTTTCAGGGTTATGCTATAAAAATCTCACCTGCTAAATGCATCTCCTTAAGTAACAAAAGCCTGATTTGAAGGAAATTCTGAAATGATATGAGGTAACTTTGGGCCCTTAATCTAGGGCCTTACCGTGCATTTCTTCATTTAATTATTCACCCCAGTTTTAAACACGAGGAGAGGTGTAGGTTAAGTCAGTTGTCAAAAGCTTGTAAGAGCCAAGACTGGTTTGGCTCAGTGGATAGAGCGTCGGCTTGCGGACTGAAAGGTCCCAGGTTCGATTCCGGTTGGGGGCATGTACCTTGCTTGCGGGCACATCTTCACTGTGGGGTGTGCAGGAGGCGGCTGATCGATGTCTCTCATCAATGTTTCCGACTTTCTATCTCTCTCCCTTCCTTTCTGTAAAAAATCAATAAAATATATTAAAAAAAAAAAAGCTTGTAAGAAGCACCATTAGGATTGGAACTTGGTAGGTTTGCTTTCATGACTGTGTTTTAACCACTGAACAATACTGCCTCAAAAATAGAGTATACAGTACAAGATTTTGGCAAAAGCCCTGAAGGCTTGACATAAGTCATTGGAATGACTGAAGTTTGGAAAGCAATGGGCTTTGGAGTTAGACAAACCTCAAATGCCAGATTGGTTGCTGATCAATTGCGAATTTGTGGATACATCACTTAATCTCTATTCAAAGGATGGAGAAAAGGTAAAATGCTCATCATAGCCTAAACTTTCAATCATATTAACCCCTGTCCTTTCTGTGAATCTCCATTTTTTTTTAAATTCACAAAACATCAGGATTGGGTCATCAGATTAGAAAAAGTAACAGCTGTCAGTGCATAGTAGGTATCTGTGAAAAATGCACATGAATGCCCAGCCAGTGTGCCTCAGTGGTTTAGCATTGACCTATGAACAAGAGGTCATGGTTTGATCCCTGGTCAGGGTACATGCCTGGGTTTTGGGTTTGATCCCCCAGTGTGGGATGTGCAGGAGGCAGCCAATCCATGATTCTCTCTCATTGATGTTTCTATCTCTCTCTCCCCCATCCTCTCTGAAATCAGTAAAGATATATTAAAAAATTAAAAACACACATTAATGACTTCTTGTTTCCTGGCCTCTCATACTGACATTCTGACATTGACGATCGCCAAGTGTCTTAAGAAAAGACCTCTGTCTCCCACTCCCCATCAGTGACCGGCACAGGGTCAGCATGGAGAATTTCATGGATGCGGGGCTCCCCACATAGAGAATAAAGTACAGAGTAACCAGAGCGAGGACGAGAGTGCAGGCCTTGCCTAGCGCTGGGCTGCTAGAGAAGGCGCTGTGTTCCCATCAGAACAGAGGGAGTGGGCGATGGAGAGGGAGCTGGTCTCGCGGGGTCTGGGAGCTCCTGTCTGAGATTCATTTTTTTGCTCCGAAATCCATCGTCCAGCGAGGTTCTTGACCTGCGAGGTGTAACAGCGCCAGCTGAGGTTCAGAATGGGAAATGCCTATAGCAGCATTCTGCTGGTAAAACATTTCCAGCTTTTACAACTTTGAACCCATTATCCCGTAGGGAATAATACAAATGGCTCCAGACTGTTTACTCAAGTGATTACAGTGGCATATGGTAAAGATAGGGCCATTTTATTCTTCGCCAATGATTAAACCTCTATGACTAATGCAGGGGCAATTGCATTTTCAGAAAAAGGTTTGATTTGCTAAGCATTTTGAAAATAGCCAGATGCCCTGCTATACCTGAAAAGGAAATTTAATGCACCTTGATTGAAAAGGCTATAATTTTATAAGCCCTTCTTCTCCCCTCATGAATCTATGTGCCTTAAAACACACACACACACACACACAACTTGCCATAGCCGGTTTGGCTCAGTGGATGGAGCATCGGCCTGCGGACTGAGGGGTTCTAGATTTGATTCCACTCAGGGGCACGTGCCAGGGTTGTGGGCTCGGTCCCCAGTAGGGGGCATATGGGAGGCAGCCAATCGATAATTCTCTCTCATCGTTGGTGTTTCTCTCTCTTTCTCCCTCTCTGAAATCAATAAAAATATATTGAAATAACACAAACAAGCAAACAAACAAACAAAAAACAACTTGACTGGCTGATGAGTACCAACCCATGAACTAAGCAGCCGATCAATGATTCTCTCTCATCATGGATGTTTCTAGCTCTCTCCCTTCCTCTCTGAAATCAATAAAAGAAAATATATAGAAAATACTTAAAAAACTCCAGCAACTTCATTTTTCTTGACTTCCTTTACTTATAGGGAAAAGCAGAATCGGGGCCCAAAGCTCTACATTCAAGTACATGCTCTTCCATGTAAGACAGCTGCTTGACCTTGGAGGACTGGAATCACACACAGCTGGGTCCCAATCACAGCTCCTCTGTGGTGAATCTTTCTCATCATCGATGTTTCTATTCTTCTCTTCCTCTCCCTTCCTTTCCCTGAAATAAAAAAAGAAAAGAAAGAAGAGGAGTAAAGATGCCAGTGACTTGCTAGCTATGGAACAGTTAGTTGAGAGGGTTCCCATAGGGTGGTCTCTGTTTCACCCAGAAGTGGGGGTACTTCCATGGAGAAGGTACAGCCATCAGCCACTTGAAAGGAGAGAAGCGTGAGGGATGAGCAGAGGGAAGGCTGACGGAGATTTAAGGGCAGGGCCAGTGTGAATTGGGGATGCGAGATGAATGTCTGAGAGTGGGAACTTGAAGTTTAAGGTCGCAGAGTGGGAGCAGACTTGATTGAAAGGGTGGGTCCTCAGACTGGGTGGCGCTGTGGGATGCAGCAGAAGGTCCTTTGATTCGAGGAATTTAAGCATGTCCCTGGGATGGGCGATCCACTTGCATGATGGAATTTACTGGGGCGATGGCAGGATGGAGAAGAAGAACAGGTGCCAGAGTTTAAAAAAATTGTCAAGAAAGAGACCAGGAGCTGGGAAATCAGTAGGCTCGGGGACAATGAGCAGGTGGCAACCCCGGACAAGACAAGGTCACGCCACCGATGAACAGCTGAGTTTGACTTGTGCTGACCCACGTATCTGCAGATGGTTTTCAGGGGGGTCAGTGCCCTTCACCCCCTAGTTGTTCAAGGGTCCATTGTCACTCTAGTCTCCTGGATGTTTGTACCTCCCTTTCGCTCATCCTGCACAACGTTTGCAGAGTTCTCTTTACCAGGAACAGATCCGCCAGTGCCAGTTCCTGTCTCAGAATCCTTTACCTCGTTCCCACTGTCTACCAGGAAGAGTCTCACCTTCTGATTGGAAATCACATTCACCTTTCCTTCCCGGCCTTCATCGGCTTGAGTGCTGTTTCTCTCTGAACGGCTGTCGTGTTGCATTTGAGGGTCTTTCCTGGCACTCGGGGCATCTGCTTGTTTTACACTTTTCTCCGTGTGCACCTGATCTCATTGCTGCACAATCTTTTAAACAAAAAATATTTTATTGACTTTTTACAGAGGAAGGGAGAGGGAGAGAGAGTTAGAAACATCGATGAGAGAGAAACATCTATCAGCTGCCTCCTGCACACACCCTATTGGTGATGTGCCCGCAACCAAGGTACATGCCCTTGACCGGAATCGAACCTGGGACCCTTTGAGTCTGCAGGCAACGCTCTATCCACTGAGCCAAACCGGTCAGGGCTGTTGCATCAACTTGAGTGCCAGGACTTTGTATTGGCATCAGGCACATATGTGTGCAATGTGTTTCCAATAGCATGTTTACTAATGTGGTAATGCATACTGATTATAGGAAAATTTGAAACCACAAAAAAGTACCTGCCCTCCTATACACACATATAAAAGGAAAATAAAACTCCCCAGTAACTCTAGTCTTAAGAGGAAAGGTTGCTGACATATTAGCAGGTAACCTTCCAATTGAAGGCTTGCATTTTAGTACAGTCTGCTCGTGGTCACGTCACCTCAATCCTTGGATGTGCGTTCGAATCACGTGAGGAGCTTTTATGCCTGAGTCCCACTCTCAAAGATTCCAATTTAAAATTGGTCCTTGGCTGAAACCGGTTTGGCTCAGTGGATAGAGCGGACTGAGGGGTCCCAGGTTTGATTCCTGTCAAGGGCATGTACCTTGGTTGTGGGCACATCTCCAGTGGGGGACATGCAGGAGGCAGCTGATGGATGTCTCTCTCTCATCGATGTTTCAACTCTCTATCCCTCTCCCTTCCTCTCTGTAAAAAATCAATAGAATATATTAAAAAAAGTTTTAAAATTGGTCTTAGGCGCGGCCTGGCCACATTCTTTTGAATGTGTATAATAACATCCCTCACTTACTGAGCGTTACTGTTCCAAGCACTTTATAAGAATAGTAGCAAGTCATTGCATCCTCTAGATGATCAGATGAAACTGATAGACTTACTGCCTGTCTCCTTTCTCCCTACTTCTAGGTGAGAAAACGAAATTACCAGAAATAAATAATTTCCCCCAAACAAGTGTTAAATGGGAGGGCCAGGCAGCAAAACCCAGACATTCAGACACTAAAACATGATCATATTGAAGACTCAAAGCAATGCCATTTCTGCAGAGAAGGAAGGGAGAGGGGGAGAGAGTTAAAAACATCATCTTTTCTATTTGCTTTCCACGTTGTTCGATTGCCTTAATTTCTCTTTCCTTGTCATGTTTATGGTGAGGTGACATTTAGCAAGGGACAAGTCAGCCGAATGATGTGTCTTTTATATTTTATTAGATGCTTGAACTTGTCTTGAACTCTGGTTTCATAATCTCATAAAAGGAAGCCTTGCATTTGTTTCGGAGAAAAACGTCTATGAATTTTCTGATTGGGTTTCAGTGTTTTGCTGTGACTACCCAGAGGCTAAAGTTCTCCTATAGTATTCCTGGAAATCCCTCTCCTTATCTCTTGTATATTTGATTTTTCTGAAGTCCCAGAAGGCTATCAGGCTATCAATCTGCAGCTTAAGCAGATTATAATCTGTTAACTTCTTCCTTTTGAAAGCATTTTTCAGCCTTAGTCCGTGTGTCTCAGTGGGTTGGGCTGTTGTCAGGTGCACTGAAGGTTGCCAGTTTGATTCTGGTCAGGACATATGCCTGGGTTGTGCGGTAGATCCCTGGTGGGGGCATACAGGAGGCAGCCAGCCAATCAATGTTTTGTACTCATATCAGTGTTTCTCTCTCTCCCGCTCTCCTTTCCTTTGTCTCTAAAAATCAATGAAAGAAAAAACAAACAAGAACATTTCTCAAACTAGAAATCAGCATTCATCAAGCTCAGTGCATATACTAGTACAACCGTTGGTTTATAATCTCCTACATCCATGATGGAGCTATCAGTTGTGAAAAATAGATTTTCCCCAGATTGTTCATAACGTACTTGTAGCTGGTGGAGGAACACATAGAGAAAGATGGAAAAGCAAAACAAGAATTTAAGCTCTTCAGCTTCTTAGGAAATTCATATCAGTTGCCCAGAACTTATCACTATTAACTTAAAGTTTACTGGAAGAAATCTTTTAAAAAATGTAAGGCAATTACTAAAAAAACAAACAAACAAACAAATAAGAAAATAAAAAAAATAGAGAAATCTTTTCAATCCAGAACATGGCCTCGATTAATAGTTATCTGTCAGTGCCCATTTTCCTTTTTCTCCTTATGAATAGAACCCTGAGTATTAGCTGGGTACACCCTCAGAATAAAGACTACATTCCCAGTTACCCTTACAGTTTGATGTGGGCTTGTGACACGTGGTAGAGAATCGAATGTGTGCAGAGGTGGCGTGCAGAAATTCTTCCCTCTTCTTCTTCTTTTTTATTTTTAAATATATTTTATTGATTTTTTACAGAGAGGAAGGGAGAGGGATAGAGAGTCAGAAACATCCATGAGAGAGAGACATCCATCAGCTGCCTCCTGCACGCCCCCCACTGGGGATGTGCCCGCCACCAAGGTACCGAACCTGGGACCTTTCAGTCCGCAGGCCGACGCTCTTTCCACTGAGCCACACCAGTTTTGGCTCTTCCCTCTTCTTTCTGGCGGTTTGGGATCCAAGTTCAGGATAAAGAAATGGAACCATTTTTTTCTTTTTTTTACATGGATCACTGCCTTTATTGCATCTTTACTGTGAGTTTTGAAAAAATGTAGAACACAATCTAGTATATAAAAAAATAAAATTTTGGCAAAACAAACTGTTTAGGGAAATTAAATGGTATACTAATATCTTTCATATGTACTCAGCAGTGAAAGATATTAACATTCTCAGGTGTCACTTCCATGGTTATAAAAAATGTTATAAAAAATTTACAGTGCATATTGAAATAATACAAATTGCAATATTTGTGTTAATATGGAAGCTCTTGTTTGTTGAAGAAGCATTAATGTCATTCACATCAGATTTTAATTGGCTGTACATGTTTGTAGTTCAGCAAATGCCCTTGGTAATGAATAATAATTAAAAAGTATTATTTACTTAGGACCAAAGTAATGATCTCTATAGAAAGGAGGGAAGGCACCCATGTTATAACCAATATGTTATAGACATTCTAATGGCAAGTGGGAAAGTGCCTTTTCCCACCTGGTGCTCCCCTTTATAACTCTCTCTCTCTCTCTTTTTTTTTTTTTCCCAGAAAAAGAAATTGTACATGTTTAATAGCACTTCTTCAGCGTATTTCTAAATGCTGGTTTTAGGCCATATATAGTAATCTCTTAAGCAATTATTATTACATGGAATACTACAGATATAGAAAGTATTATAACAAACATTAAATAATTATTACCTAGTTGGCTTCTTTCTTTCTTTCTTTACTTTATTTTTATTTTTTTGTTGTAGATGTTGCCCTTTGTAACTCTCTTAATGGTGTCTTTTGATAAACAGAATTTTTAATTATAATGCTATTCAATTTATTGGGTTTTATGAGTTGGTGTTTATTGTGTGTACTGTTTAAAACTTTTTCCTACCATAAGGTTGCAAAGATTCTCTTGTGGTATTTTCAAAAGACTTTGTTTTACAATTCACTTTTATATATACAATTTGTCTGGAATATATATATTGGAGCTAACATTCATTTATTTTCTATATATGCACCCAACAGACCCTATATCATTTATTAGAAAGATATTCTATTGCTTTTCAGTGTGACCTTTGTCATAAATCAAGAATATATATATATATATATATATATATATATATATATATATACATATATATATATGTATATATATATATATCTGTTTCAAACTCTTTCATCTGACATGGGTGTGTTTGTTCATTCTTTGATCAGTTCTTGAGTGTTTTAATTACTATAGCTCTATAATAATTTCCTACATCAGCTACAGAATTTTTGGTCAGCAGTGATTTTCTTTTAGAGCTTAAATACTATATTATTCCTTTGTCTTCTGGCTTTTATTGTTTCTGTTGAAATGTTAGCTGTTGTTCTACTATTTTGATGAGTCTTTCCTTTTATCCCCCAAAATTCCTCTTGAGATATTCTCATTGTCTTTGCTTTTCATCAGCTTGACTATCATGTACCAAGTGTAGATTCAAAATTTTTTTTTCTACTTGGAGTTCATAGCCTTTGAATCAATCATTTGTAGTGTTCATCAGCCATTATCTCTTCAAATTTATTTTCTGTTCTTTCTTCTCTTCTTCCATGAGTATTTGTAATTTAAACCTTCTCACTGTATCCCATATATCTCTTAGGCAATCATCTTTTTCCCATCAGAACTATATTCACATCATGGGCAGTGATTTAGTTTCAGCAATATATGATTTATCCTATTAAATTGATGCCATCAGTGTGATTTTTTTTTGTTGCCATTAAATTTTTAAATGTGTTGGTTGTATATTTTAGGAGCTAAAATATATAACCTAATTTGTTTTTCTACATTTACTTAATATTATGACAAATATTGCTTTAACCAACAATGGAAATCCTCAGAAATTTTTGTCCCCAAGTATAGAAAAAAGTAGTGTTCGTGTGTGTGTGTGTGTGTGTGTGTGTGTATGTGTTTAATCTCTTTTTCTTTCTGGAAGAAAGAGGACTTTGTTTCTCTCTTCAGTCCTCTGGGAATTACAGACTTCGGGATGTACAGAGGAATTAAGTCCAAAGAACTGGCTAAAGGACTGCAGTGTGAGGGGTTCTCACAGACTTGTCTGCAGTAGCTCCTCCCCGGAGCTCCCCGGCTGCCTGGGTGACTGAGCCATGTAGACACAGAATCCCAGCTTCCAGTTGCTTCCAACGGCAGCTTTATTGAGTTCCAGGAAAAGAGGGACCGCCCTTTATTTCTTAAAGAAACTCGGTGCCTTTTCGCATCATGATGACAGATTTGTCATTCACCCACCCCTTTTCCGTGTGTATTTCCTTCAAGGAAAAGAGATGAGCGGGCTGCAGTGATTGATTCTGCTCCATGGAGATGGCAGGAGACTAAAAACAGGAGTAACCGCAGGATACAGACAGGGTGACACTGAGCAGGGATCTCGGTATTGCTCCCTTATGTATTCATTTCCATTCTCCAGTTCATTAGCAAGTGTGGGGGGTGGAGCCCACTTTTCAGTGCCAGCAGCCATCGCTGTTTTTATAGCCCTGAGGCAACTTTGCAAGACTTGAATCCAAATGGAGCATCATTTTCATGGACTTGATAGACTGACTCTTTGGTAAGAAAGAGAAGGTTTCATATGGGTTCATGAAATTGGCTTTGGAGGCTAGAAGATATATATATTTTTTAATATATTTTTTAATATATTTTATTCATTTTTTACAGAGAGGAAGGGAGAGGGACAGAGAGCCAGAAACATCAATGAGAAGGCATCGATCAGCTGCCTCCTGCACGCCCCACACCGGGGATGTGCCCGCAACCAATGTACATGCCCTTGACCGGAATCGAACCTGGGACCTTTCAGTCCGCAGGCCGACACTCTATCCACTGAGCCAAACCGGTTTTGACTAGAAGATATTTTTACCAGTATGCTAGGACCTGTTTGGAAGTCTAGTTTAATCTAGCAAATAATAGATAACCACCAAGTCTTTCTTGAATGAATTCACGAATGAGCCTTTCATTCCCACGTGGTACTTTTCAAATGAACATGATTTTGGCATATGATTGTCAGGGGAATATACTTTTCCCACTGGGGCCATTGACAGGGAGATATCTCACGCCTTGAATACCACTCACCTGCACCTGGAATTTTTCATAACGTGTGAATAAGCTATCAGAAAAATATGCCACACTCTTTAACAATAACCACATCTAGTAATGCAGTGTTAGGATCAACCATCTTTACCTTTTTCCCTCCCCACAAATTAATAGCTGTCTCATTTCTAATCCAGTTAATAAACAAAAGCTCCAGACAGAAAAAAACTGGCTGGTTTCTTAGAAGAAGACTTAAGCTATTGAATTAGGAGCAAAGGAAAGAGAAAAGTTGTTACCTTGTGCTGGGAAAAAATATTTAAGATGAATGAGAACAAAGATAGACCCATGTTACACAGCATTGGAAAAATTGAGAGAATAAAACTCTGAGACTAAAGGCAAATTTATGAAAAGCATGTTATCGTTTAAAAAAAAATAGTAAGCATTAAAAAAGAAAACAGCCAAAACCGGTTTGGCTCAGTGGATAGAATGTTGGCCTGTGGACTGAAGGGTCCTAGGTTCGATTCTGGTCAAGGGCATGTATCCTGGTTGTGGACATGTCTCATGTAGGGGTGTGCAGGAGGTGGCTGATTGATCTCTCTCTCTCGTCGATGTTTCTGACTCTCTATCCCTCTCCCTTCCTCTCTGTAAAAAATCAATAAAGTATATTTAAAAAAAGAAAAGAAAAAGAAAACAACAAAAAGGTAAAAGAACTAAAAAAACGAAACACAAGTAGTAAGCATATATGAAGTACTTCCTATATGTTGGCCACTCCTGTCTTAAGCTGTTTACAGCTTAAACTCTATTCCCTCCCAATGATTCAACGAGGCAGATATTATTATGATCATTCACCCCCTGTGATAGATGAAGACAGCTGAGCTGCAGAGAAGTGATTTACCTCAATGTGTCCAGCTAGTGGGTGACAGAGTCCAGCTCTGGATCCAGGTACTCCACTGCCCCCACTCTTGACCTTGAGGTTGCACTGCTTCTCGCAAGGTGACTGCTCTGTTTATCCTCAGGTTTCCACTGAAGACCAACTCTCACAAGTTACTGGGCTTTCAAACAAGAAATCAGAAAACCACGGTCATTGCAAAAAGGGTCTTCCTCACCTTTATTATCTTTATTTTCAAGAGGATAGAAGGGTTTAGGAGGTAATGCCAGTGAGATACTTGGAGCTCTCTACAAGTTAAATACAGAGAAACTATTATTGTGGGTGCGTTTTGGCAGCTAATATATGCTGCTAAGGCACACAGAAAGGTACATGTAGTGAGTAAAATGAGAAAACAGGTATCAGACACAGAGAAAACCAATCTCCTTACTCCCCCCCAAAAAAATCAACACACAAACAACCCATACACAGTTCAGGGGCATGTACTTTTCACTACATTATAGACCAGACTACATTCTTTTTCTTTTTCTGTCAAAGATCAGCTAGAATAGTGGTCGACAAACCACGGCTCACGAGCCACATGTGGCTCTTTGGGCCCCTGAGTGTGACTCTTCCACAAAATACCATGGCCTGGGCGAGTCTCTTTTGAAGAAGTGGCGTTAGAAGAAGTTTAAGTTTAAAAAATGTGGCTCTCAAAAGAAATTTCAATCGTTGTGCTGTTGACATTTGGCTCTGTGGACTAATGAGTTTGCCGACCACTGAGCTAGAACAATGACTACAAGGAATTATTTGATGCAGTGGGAATACTTTTGTTAGTTTTGTTCCAAAAAAGACTACAAAAGGTTTCAGGTGATAGACTGAAATCCTGGCCATGAAGACCTAAGGTTTCAGAATATAGACACTTTCCCATCAGCTCTAACATTTTTAGTGTTTTAGTTTGTGTTTTCGTTGAATTTAAAGGATCCAGGTACCATTAAAAAATTACCCCAAAACAACAAATATCATAAATCAGACATTTCATTATATTAGGGAAAATCAATAAATTTATTATATATGGTTATTATTTACACCATAAGAAGATTGATATGAATGCAATGCTCTTTGAGTATTTGCTTTTGATTTGCAAGGTGGCCAAGAATGTTACCCAAGCATTTTGATCATTTTGATCATTAGGCTAAGGGAAAATAAATCCTCCATAGTAGTAACAGCTGTAGGGACATTCTATTAGGCAAATGAGCGCTTCTGAATTTCATGCTGACAATAATTCCATTACATTTCTTAAAACCGTTAGCTTCTCTGGGGCTGCAAGGAAGCAAAGTATTTTAAGAACGGATTTTTCTTGTTCTTTTTTAAAAAAGGCAGTTTTCAGTATGTACTTAGATGTTATTCACTAATGTTTCAAACCGAAAATATTTTAAAAACGAAACGCTCATTTGATTACCAAACCGTCCATGAACTTGCCCGGTGAGTTAATTCTCTTGTAGAATCAACAACACAGTTGGTACTCATGGGAACATTCCTTTGAAATGGAACTTAACTTGTCCACATGCTTTTGTTTTCTTTAAATATATATATTTTATTGATTTTTTACAGAGAGGAAGGGAGAGGGATAGAAAGTCAGAAACATCGATGAGAGAGAGTCATCAGTCTTCTGCCTCCTGCACGCCCCACACTGGAGATGTGCCCGCAAGCAAGGTACATGTCCCCGACCGGAATCAAACCTGGGACCTTTCAGTCTGCAAGCCGACGCTCCATCCACTGAGCCAAACCGGTCTCGGCTGCTTTTGTTTTCTTGATATCAATTTTTATACCCGGCATCATGATAACCTGACATGAAACTAGCATGAAGATGCCATGGATTGGGAGTTCAGTATTTTCCTACATGTCTAAAAGAGTGTAGACACGAATATGAGATGCAACGCATATCCTTGTAACCATCTTGTTTCTCTGCCTAGGAATTTGTCCTTTCCCATGAGGCATTTCATATCATGTGGAATAGTTTAGCGTGTTTTAAAAGCTAAAAATATTGAATCCTTAGCATAAATTCTCCCTTCATTTAAGGGCTGGTCCATTGTAATACTCTTGGTGAAACACAGCTATATTAACACATCCTCATTTCCTCTTCAGAGTCCTTCTCTATTTAGGTTGTATTTATTCTTAAGATTTTGAATGCATACACCCTACCAAATTGGATGGAGACCTTTCATATATTTTTTTAGCACAGTCTACATTTTCGTTAATGTGTTTGAGTTGAACATTGGAGCTGTACTTGGTGGTGTTCTGAAATGTCTTAGGGGAAGTGACGTGACTTGGTTAAAGAGAAAACAGACATACCAGCCAATTGCTCTGGCTGTTATTCCTCTTCCCCTTGGAATTTGTACCTGTATTCGCTCTGTGGTATTCTGCAGCTTTCTGAGATGGAGCCTCGTGTCTTGCACACGGTGTCTAGAAACTTCGTTTTGTAAGATTAGAAAGGATCTGGCTGAGCGCTCTGTTTCCTCCATTGACGTGGGTCCCTGTGGTACGCCCTGGTTTTGCCCTGTTCACGGACTTTAGGGATAGTCTCTGAGTTTTCCAGTGTCAATGGAACCATTTTCCTCTCCTTCAGGAAAAGGGCTCCCCTCTGCACTTAAGCATCAAAACTTAGCATTAGCCTTTAGTTTTAGAAGATCTACTGTATTCGATCTGTTCTGTGTATCCTCGTATGTTTTTGGTTGGATCTAGGAAACATGAAAACAGAAAAGGCTGAGAAATGAACCCATGCTTTTTCATCTCTAGACACTTTGAAAGGGAGAAAAAGAAATCCGTACAAATGCAATGAAAAGATGATTTGATATTTTACCATGTGAACTTGTACTGGATTTAGTTTAAAACAGAAAATTAAAAAACCACTTTTTGTTTGGAAGAGAGAAGCTATTTACCTGGGGATAAAAGGGAGGAATGCCGTGGAAGATACAGGGATGTTTTGACTTAATTCTGATTTGCTGCACATTTTTTTTTTATTTGTTGGCATTGATGGCCTCGGACACTGTCCACCGCCCCTTAAGAAGCTATGCTATTGGATGTCCAACCCTAAAGAAGCATCGTTGCCATTTTCAGGGAGTTCTGATTCGTGTAAAATGTTGTAACTGATCTTTAATACAGTTATATTAGCAGTGGATAGCTACCATGGAGGACAAATAGCTTTACTGTTAGTATCAGTATTCGTTAACATTTTCATTCTGGCTTTGCATGTTTCTGCAAAGAAAGTTTCCACCGGTTCTTGCGAATTGGATGGATCAGTGCATTCATAGCATTTTACAAATGCTCTGGAGTTAGATACATTCACAGCAGCTGCGAAACCTCATTGCTGAATGTGTCTGTTGAGAAAAATTCTGTTCTTGTGGCCACAGAGCAGCAGGTTGTAGTGACTGGAAGTTAAAAGCAGCAAGTAATCCTGAGCCTTCCTCCAATGACTGGCAGCGCCCGTTCATGTCCAGGAACTAGAATATACAACACAGTAAGTCTTGTTCCAGTTAGACACCAAAAGGGCTTTATCTTCCTGATGTCCCATTGCTGTCCTCAAAGACCCCTTCATTCTTGTTTTCTCTCCAGCCTCCCCAAGTCTGTGTTTTTTTAAAATATATTTTATTGATTTTTTACAGAGAGGAAGGGAGAGGGATAGAAAGTCAGAAACATTGATGAGAGAGATACATCGATCAGCCGCCTCCTGCACATCGCACACTGGAGATGTGCCCGCAAGCAAGGTACATGCCTCCGACCGGAATTGAACCCGGGACCTTTCAGTCCGCAGGCCGACGCTCTATCCACTGAGCCAAACCAGTCTCGGCTGTTTTTTTTTTTTGTTTTTGTTTTTAAAGGCATTTTCTAGACGAATTAACCACAGATGTAATGTGCTGAGTCTGAGTGTTCTGGCCCCAGGCAATGCTGTCCAAAGGGGTTGTTCCCCAAAGTGTGGGATTTCTCGGACCACTGAGTCAGGGCAGGCAGGCCCAGGATCCTGGTGAGGTGAGTGAGGCTGACCGTCCATGGGCAGAGTCCAAATCTGTCTTTTTTTACATGTCAACAATCAGCTCCTTGTAGATTTTTTTTTTTTGCATTCATTTTTGCTCTTTAAAATATCGCATCACTCGTGGTTGATCTGGAGGGGCAAGTGTTTTGAGTCCCCTCTTCGCTTCTGCCCCAAAGGCAGGTGTGCCCGCTCCCTGACCCACTTAGCAGGGAGCGGTCCTGAGCTCCAGACATCACACCACCAGGGTGCCGCCCGGCACCTCCCCGCTGAACCCGGTGACCACCGGTGACTAGCAGTTCACGTTTTCCTCCGCGGTGCCCAGAGCCAGGTAACCGACCCGGGGGCGTGGCAGCGGCCCAGTGATGTTGGAAGGGTTTAATGGGTTCATGTAAGCAGGGAGGAGGAGGTCCTCGGGTTCAAAGGGTCGTAAAGCCATAAAGTCATAGGACATTCGCACGGCTCTCACTGTATTGCCGTGTTATCTGAGGCCCGGAATGATCTTTGCAGCGACTGTTCATAACATTTCTAACTGTTGGCTTTTTGTGTGCGGGGGGTTGGGGGGTGGGATAAAACAGATGTAACCAGATTAGGGCAGGCATCTCCGAAGGGCGTAGGGTTTAATATTAACCTCCTAGACGGCAAGAACGAGAGCTTCCAGTGGGCGCCATGGCCAGACTTTGACCATATTTCAGCCTTGAAAGCTTAGCATCCGGGACTTCTGAAAAGTCTAAGTCCCTCCTTATTTGTGGGGGATATGTTCCAAGATCCCAGGGGATGCCTGAAGGCACAGATAATCCCGAGCCCTATATATAAGGGGTCCCCCAAAATGTATACATACACTTGGAATGATGATGAAGGCAGTGTTTATTAAAATAGAATTCATTTTCAAAATTGAGCTGTCGGCTGGTACGTTTTTTTTGGGGGGTGGGGTGGGCACCCTGTATATTGTTTTTCCTAGATATACATGCCTATGATAAAGTTTAACTTATGAATTAAACACAGTAAGAGATGAACAATGATAACGAATAATGCAATAGAATGAATGATTCTAATAATATATTGAGATAAAAGTTACGTGAATGCGGTCTCTCTCAAAATATCTTATTGTCCCATAGGCCACCCTCTTCTTTTTCTTGTGATGAGGGAGGTGATACAATACCAAGTGATCAGATGAAGTGAAGGGAATGAGACATTTGATTTTATTTTTTATAATTATATTAAACGATGTTTTGTTATAAAAGCATGCCAATCTTACACATTTTCCCCATGATCCTCCCTCCAGCTTCCTCTATGCTTCTTCCATCACTCGTTTTAGTTCCTTTTGATACTTTTGGAAAGAATGGGGAGCTTGTCAAATATATATATATTTTTTTTTGTTTTTGTTTTTTTACCTCAAAATGACCTTAACCTTGAATCAAATAAACAGCCCTATGGCAACAATGAAGATCTGTTCAACATTTGACAATGTATTCCTTACCAAAATGCTCCCTAATCTATGTATTTTGAACGAGACGTTTTCAGTAAAGTAAGAGTTACTTGGACACAAGCGCTGATACTGGGGCAGTCCGTCTGACAACCCAGATGACTAAGTGACAGATGGGCTGGGAGCATGTACAACGTGGAGATACCGGACACAGAAGAGCCACACGTCCAGGGTGCAATGGAGCGAGATAACACGAGATTTCATCATCCTACTCAGAAGGTCTCACAGCTTAAGAGTTATTTCTGGAATTTTCCATTTCATAATTTCTGATTGTGGTCGACCACCAGGAATTGAGACCATGGAGAAGGGGGAACTGCAGTCCATGGTCAGCAGCCCTTAGGATTCCGAGGGGGTGCTTTTTCGAGTTGAACTTGCAATGAGTTTGGGGGGAGTCAGTTTTTCTCCCATTGAGATAAAAGTTTCCCAGTTTTCACCAAATTGGAAACCAGAAAGCTTTTGTCCGCTGGGTGGGAAGGCAGGTTAGACAGAAGACACTCTTGAGATCAAAGCAAGAGTTTAAATTCACTTAGGTCTTTGCTGTGACACCTGAAGAATACATCCAGTTTACACTTCATTTCATTTTAGTATGACAGATATGATCATCAGGTGTTTATTGAGAATTAAAGTCTGAAGGGTCAGGGTCTAAGAAGTTCATTTAGGAGCTGTTTCAGACTCGCTGTGGAAGAGTCTACACGTGATAAACCAGTCTCATAGTTGACGCATGCTTGGTTAGCAGCAATGAGGCACTCCATGTGTGTTTCTTATTTTCTATTTCCACCCAAGTCAGAGAAAAGAAATAATTTAACACCGCATCAGGAGTTAACTTCCTCTCAACTTTATAAAAAGGGTGAGGATATACTAGTTACTAGACCAGTGGTTCTCAACCTGTGGGTCCCGACCCCTTTGGGGGTCGAACGACCCTTTCACAGGGGTCGCCTAAGACTATTGGAAAACACCTATTTCCCATGATCTTAGGAACCAACACACCGCTCCTCGGTGTAGCAAAGTGTAGCAATGTAGTTTACTGTCATATTAAGACTGTTATCCATGCTACACCACGATTCAAGACAAAATTTCATTTATTTGTAATTAGAAATAAATATTTCACAATATATAATTACATACTGTTTTTGTGATTAATCCCTGTGCTTTAATTATGTTCAATTTGTAACAACGAAAATATATCCTGAATATCAGATATTTACATTACAGTTCATAACAGTAGCAAAATTACAGTTATGAAGTAGCAATGAAAATAATATGAGGAGCTGTCTTAAAGGGTCGAGGCATTAGGAAGGTTGAGAACCACTGTACTAGACTCTAATAGATGTTGCCTTTTTTTATATCCTTTCCGTGGGAAATTTTGGTGGATTGAAGAGGGTTTTTAGCTGATACATATAGTTTAAATATGGGCTTCCTTAATTTTGATTTTCTAAACTTGAATACTTGATAGTGTAATTGGATAGGAACTCAGGTAAAAACCCTCATATTTTATTTAACAAAACTTTCAGATTAGTGTCTTAAAATTAAGAGAACAATCTGTTTTAAAGTATATTAGCTGCCACACAGTTTCATAAGTAAGAATAACTGGCACAGAGTGTAAGATGAAATTGCATGAAGTATTTCTATATTTATTTGCCTGGAAAAAGCAAAGTTAAAACTCCTGGAATTAGCATGCATCCTAAGGAAATTTCATATCCAGAAGGCCATCAAAGTATTTCTACGAAATCCCATTTGGTTATTTTTCTATAATTAAACTTTCCTGTATATATCCCTGACACTTCAGATACATAGGCAATAGTTACAAATTAAATCTGTCTTTCTCAATATATTTAAGTGGTAGCATCATAGTAACAATACCTTTTTTATTGCATATACACTTTCTTTTCTTTGGCCCATGTTCAGTTAAACAGATTCTTGTGACCTCATCTTGCAAATCCACCACTATTTTTTTTATTAATATATTATTTGCATACATATCTTCCCTTTGTGCCCCCTCCCTTCCATGCATACCCTAACCCCCCAGTGTCTTGTGTCCATTGGTTATGCCTCCCCCTTCTTTCTCTTCCTCTCCCTCTAGGGAGAGTGGGGAGAGAGAGGAAAAGACAGAGAAACTTGGATGTGAGAGAAACACAGGGCCTCTCCCTCTCCTTCTCCCTCTCCCTCTCCCTCTTTTTCTTCCTCTCCCTCTCCTTCTTCCTCTCTCTCCCTTTATATCTGAAATAAATAAAAATATATTGTTAAAAACAATACCATGGGAAAATGAAGCAAGTTTCTGAAACATAGTATTCGCATGAAGGGATGCCTCTATTTGTCATAGAGAATCGCAGACCCCTTGATTGTCAGATTTTCTTACTGAGGAATCAAAATGAGCTCAGTTGAAGATCATTTAACTGAGAGAATGGTACTAGGGCTGGATCTTGCTGACATGGTATGAGCCTGTTAGGTTTGGTGTTACTAACCATGAAGATGGAGCCAAGTGACTAATATATAATATATAAGCAGTCCTCTATAATAAAAGGCTAATATGCAAATTGACCAAACGGTGAACATATGCCTGGAAGCAGAACCTCAAGGAGTTGAGATAATGCTCTGAAGAATGGTGGGTTACATTTGTATTTATACATTGAGATCAAAGGAGGGACATAGTGAGCTACATGAAATTCATTGCTGATGGATTAAGGAGGTGGGATAAAGCAAAGCGGTGGGAAACCCCTGGGATTGGATAAAAAGTGAAATGATGGACACATACTTAGGTGGGTGCATGAACAATTAACATGATAAGGAAGGAATTTGTGGTATCTGTCCTGGCGCCCTCCACATCTGGTTGTGCCCCAGGGATTCCAGAAAAAGGGAAGTTACAAGTTACCTTACAGATATGTTATCTTAGAGGCAAAAAGGCAAATGGACTTAGTTAAGATCTAAGTTGATCTTTGTCAGGGAAAATACTGTGCAGGCTGACGCTCTTATCCACTGAGCCAAACTGGCTAGGGCTGCACATTTATTTTTTATTTTATTTATTTATTTTAAAAATAATATATTTTATTGATTTATTTTACAGAGAGGAAGAGAGTTAGAAACATCAATCAGCTGCCTCCTGCACACCTCCTACTGGGGATGTGCCCACAACCAAGGTACATGCCCTTGACCAGAATTGAACCTGGGACCTTTCAGTCAAACCAGTCAGGGCGAGGGCTGCACATTTAATTAGCAGCAACCATTGTAGTCTCCTCCCTCCCCTCTGGTGTCTGACAAAGCTCTCAGTGCTTGTCCATCGACTCCTGGAGATGGTGCTGAGATGCGTGGGCTTGAGAAAGATGTGAATCCTAGGTACTGCCTTTTGGATATTCGAATAGTTATGATCTTTCACTGTGAAAGTGAATTCAGCGCTGCTGGATGCATGTATGTATACAACTTACATTTTGGTTCCATGTAACTAAACCTCGCAACCGAGGTTTGCCAAAGCAAATACCGGGGTAATAACAGACTTGTGGACCTGAGGTGTGAGGCTGCAGCCTGATAACAGCCCCATAAAAGCGCTGCATCGGGATTACCCGCGAGGGCGAATCTCCCTGGCGGGCGGGCGCCTGCCTCCGCTGAAGGTGTTCCCTGAGAGCAGTTCTCTTGGAGGGAGGAGTCGGGGAGCAGGACAGAGAAGTGGGGCCTCGTTCTCCTTGTTTCTTCTGTTCGATGACTCAGATATTTTCTGAGAGCCCTGAACAACCTCCTGTACCAAAGCCCATGGACTTGCTGAGTTTCTTTGCAGAGGATCATTTAATTTATCTTAAATGTTCACTTCTTTTCTTATTCTTTTTTAAAAAATTTTTTAATATATTTTATTGATTTCCTACAGAGAGGAAGGAAGAGGGATAGAGAGCCAGAAACATCAACGAGAGAGAGACATCGATCAACTGCCTCCCACACGCCCCCTACTGGGGATGTGCCCGCAACCAAGGTACATGCCCTTGACCGGAATCGAACCTGGGACGCCCCAGTCTGCAGGCCGACGCTCCATCCACTGAGCCAAACCGGTTTCGGCCACTTCTTTTCTTAAAAATATATTTTTATTGATTTCAGACAGGAAGGGAGAGGGAGAGAGGGATAGAAATATCAATGATGAGAGAGAATCATTGATCGGCTGCCTCCTGCACGCCTCCTATTGGAGATGGAGCCCTCCACCCAGGCAGGTGCCCTTGATCAGAATTGGACCTGGGACCCTTCAGTCCACAGGCCAATCAATGCTCTATCCACTGAGCCACACTGGCTAGGCGCAGAGGGTCATTTTAAGTGGCCTGGCTTCCTCTCCTATTTTTGGCCACAGGACAAAGTCTGCACACCCAGCCATTGTGGAGTCAGACAAGTCAGCTTAGCTCCAGCACTTAGGTCAGCCGAGTGACTCTGGGCAAGTTATTCAGCCTCAGTTTACCCCTCTGTGAACTGGGATAATGATGATTCCCCCTTCATAACTCTGTTGTAATTAAATGGCTACCATTATGTAAAGTGCTTGGAAGGGTGCTTGGCAGAGTCTGTGGTCTATAATAATAGTAATATTAAATAAACAGTACTTTGTGATCTATTTTTAAAAAATAATTTTTATTGATTTCAGAGAGGAAGGGAGAGGGAAAGAGATAGAAACATCAATGATGAGAGAGAATCATTGATCGGCTGCCTCCTGCACGCCCCCTAGTGGGGGTCGAGCCCACAACCCAGGCATGTGTCCTGACCCGGAATTGAACCATGACCTCCTAGTTCCTAGGTTGCAACCACTGAGCCACGCCGGCCCGGCAATACTTTGCTGTCTCTTAATGTTATATTAATTATCTATAATCATACACAATAGTAATTATTGTTAGTTTTATTTCTTGTTTGGGCCTCTGGAAGCTCAAAACCCTTCTGTCTTTTTCACTCCTAACCCAGTCACCCTCCTACAACTCCTCCTTCAGTTTCCCATCAAATTAACTTTTCCCAGAAAGGCCTTTCACCCTTCCTTTCTCCTGCACACAGTGCAATTGGCCTCCCAGCGAATGAGCCATCCACTCAAACCTGATCTGACTGCCAGCTGGGGACTCTTTACAACCTTGCCTTACCTCCAAACTCATGGCTGAGGGAACATATTCTCACCCATGTTGGAGGGTTTCTCTGTTTTAGAGATAGCAGCGACCTCTACTGGGCGATTTTTATTCTGAAAAAAGCTGAGCATCTGCCTTCAGAGTTAGGGAAATGAAAAGATCTTTTTAAATATATTTATTGATTTTTTTTTTAAGAGAGAAAGGGAGAGGGACAGAGAATTAGAAACATAAATGAGACAGAAACATTGATCAGCTGCCTCCTGCACACATCCCACTGGGGATGTGCCCACAACCAAGGTACATGCCCTTGACTGGAATCGAACCTGGGACCTTTTAGTCCACAGGCTGATGCTCTATCCACTGAGCCAAACCGGTTAGATCTTAAACGATATTTTATACCATCCAAGGCGTGGCTCACCAACCCCAGCTACACATCAGCATCACATGGAGAGCAACAGTGCAGATTTTGGGCTCCACCCCAGGCACCGAATCATTGGTTACTGGTGGGATCTTCGTGGAAGCAAGGCCTCTGGGTTCCCAGTCCTGCTTCTTCCAAAGGCTTTTCTTGATGTTCAGAGCTTCCCTCTGGAGCCTGACTCTGGAGTCTCCCTTTGGGGCCCGTCCCTCTCGTGTGGGACATCGTGATACAGTTCTCCCCTTTCCTTCCCGCCTGTTAGCAAAATAGCTTTCTCTGTGTCTCCTTCCGTCTCCGAAATCAATGCAATTGGAAAGTGATAGGTTAAAATAAGCATGCGCATTGAAAAAAAAAATCTCAATTCTAAGTGACAAAGTTTGAAATGAAATGGGTTAAATCATAAAATTAGAAGTTCATGAACACGAGAACAGAATCAGTCAACACAGAGGGATATATATGAAAGGAAAAAGCAAAACTCCTTTTACTTCTGCTTCCCTGGGCCCAACCCACATCCTCCCCTCCTAGCAGCTAGATTGTCCCTTTAAGATGGTTGTTGAACACCACCTGTCCTCTTTCAAAAACACCTCTATCTATTTAAAAGCCTAAGCAACTATTTGACCGATTGACCGGTAGTTATGATATGCATTGACCACCAGGGGGAGACACTCATTGCACAGGCATGGAAAGATGGAACAGACTGATGAATCTCAGGGGGCAGGGGGGAAGGGGAGGGTGGGAAAAGATTAACCAAAGATCTTATATGCACACTAGAGGCCCAGTGCACGGATTCGTGCACTGGAGGGGCCCCTCGGCCTGGCCTGCAGGCATTGGGCTGAAACCGGCAATCTGACATTTCCCAAAAGGTCCTGGATTGCAAGAGGGTTCAGGCCAGGCCGAGGGACCCCACCGGTGCACATGCACCAGGCCTCTAGTTGAGATATCATTGGCATAGCATACATTCAAAGCGCACAATTGGATAGGTTCCGACAAATGCCCAAACCTGAGGAACCATCGCTACATGAACGCATCTGTCACTTCCCCAAATTTAAAAGCAGGATCACCACTTGGGACTTTTATTTATTTATTTATTTTAATATATTTTATTGATTTTTTACAGAGAGGAAGGGAGAGGGGTAGAGAGTCAGACACATCGATGAGAGAGAGACATCGATCAGCTGCCTCCTGCACTCCCCCTACTGGGGATGTGCCCACAACCTCAAGATACATGCTCTTGACCGGAATCGAACCTGGGACCTTTCAGTCCGAAGACCGATGCTCTATTCACTGAGCCAAAACGGTTTCGGCTTACTTGGGACTTTTAGTTCTACACATACTTTGATGCGTTTCACTGCTTTTAAGCACAACATCATGCAGACTGTTCCCCAATCCAGATTCTACTTCCAATACTCGAGTGTGTATTTTCTATATGGCCTTTATTTTTAATTAAATTTTTTTTTTCAATTACAGTTTACATTCAGTATTATTTTGTATTAGGTTCAGGTGTACAGTGCAGTGGCTAGGCACTCATATACTTTATAAAGTGTTGCCTCAATATTTCAAGTACACACCTGGCACTACACATAGTTATTACAGTATTATTGACTGTATTTCCTATGTTGTAATCCACGCCACGTGACTATTCTACAACTACCACTGTGTACTTCTTGATCTCCTCCCCCTCCTCATCCAGGCCGCCCCCCCAAACTCCTCCCATCTGGCAACCATCAGTTTATTCTGTTCTCTGTATCTGTGAGTCTGTTTCTCTTTTGTTGGTTTATTTTTTAACATATATTCTTATTGATTTCAGAGAAGAAGGAAGAGGAAGAGAGAGAGAGAGAGAGAAACAGATAAGAGAGAATCATTGATCAGCTGTCTCTTGCAACCCCCACCTCTACAACCCCCATATGAGGGATGGAACTTGCAACTGGGCATGTGCCCTGACCAGGAATCTAACCTTGACCTCCTGGTCCAAGGGTCATACCAGCTGGGCCACACCTGCCTTCTGACCTCTGGGCAGACCCCACTCTCCTCCGTGCTGGCAATGGGGGGCACACCATGGGAACTGGGTTTTCTGACACCCCTCCCCCCCCCTGCCAGGACCACGACCTGACTCCCCGGCAGCGCTCAGTGCACCCCCGAAGTGAGAGCGTCTCCTCTCCCGGTCTCAGTTCCCGCTCTGGAGAGGGGTCTGAAGGTTTGATCCTTCTCTGGGGGCCGAATCTTGGCACGAGGGCTTCCTGGAAACATAAAGACGCCACCTGGGCTCGCTTGCACTTCGGTAACTCTTGCAGGAGCAGCTTAGTTTGAGAGAAACCAGGAGACCCTGCTGGCCCAAGCCTTGCAAACCGTTTAACTCTTAAACGTGCACAAACCCCCGTAATGGTCCTTTTGCCGTTGATTAAATTTTCTAGGCGCACGGTTCCCGGAACAAGTATTGCTTTATAAAAGCCAGTTACACGCGAAGGTTCCTCTCCGTTCCAAGTTTAGCACGAGGCATTTTCACTGCATGCTGCCTGTTGCTAAGAAACCCTGGAATTGTACATTGTTGGGTGGACAATAGGGGTTTTCAAAAGACATTGTCTGAGCCCTGGCTGGTGTTGCTTAGTGGTTAGAGTGTCGGCCCGAGCCGACTGAAGGG
Organism: Lasiurus borealis; assembly: GCA_004026805.1. Lineage (NCBI taxonomy): Eukaryota > Metazoa > Chordata > Mammalia > Chiroptera > Vespertilionidae > Lasiurus > Lasiurus borealis. The sequence continues at coordinate 28,384 of PVJN01002195.1, forward strand.
TTCAGGGTTGGATTTCTGGTCAAGGGCATGTACCTGGGTTGCAGGGTTGATCCCTGGCCCCTGTTGGGTCTAGTGTGAGAGGCAGCCAATTGATGTGTCTCTCACACGGATGTTTCTCTCTCTCTCCTTCCCTCTTTCCCCCCCTCCTTCTATCCCTCCCTCTACTCTCTTAGAAAATCAATGGAAAAAATATCCTCCAGTGAGGATTAACAAATAAATAAATGACATTCTGCATTTTTACTTAGTAGGGGGAAACCATTTTTTAAAAAAATATTTTTATTGATTTCAGAGTGGAAGGGAGAGGGAGAGAGAGATAGAAACATCAATGATGAGAGAGAATCATTGACTGGCTGCCTCCTGCACACCCCACACAAGAATCAAGCCTGCAATCCTTGTATGTGCCCTTGGCTGGAATAGACCCTGGGACCCTTCAGTCTACAGGTTGATGCTCTATCCACTGAGCCAAAACTGGCTAGCCCTCCCCCTTCCTTTTTTTTTTTTTTTCTGTATAAACATCAGAATTTTGAAATGCCAAGTTCCCAAATCTGAATAGTAGAAAATTAAGTCAAACTTCCATTCACTCCACCCATGTCCTTCCAGATGGGGCCTTGAAGGACGAGGCCGGGCAGCGGAGGAAGGTGTAGACATGAATCCAAGGCACTGAGCAGGCGGGAGGCGGATTGGATAAGTGAGAAAAGGTTGTTAAAGGAACTTTTATTCCTTTCCATTTGTGGTATATCTGCTCTTAAAGCACCAAAGGGGATTTAGTAGAAGCCGCTCGGGGATTGTAAAGCCGGCCCAGTCTCTGGGTTAACCGACGTGGGGCACAATAAGCTTTTCAGATGGACACTCTTGACCTCTCTGGAGGCCATGGCCCAGCGGGGTGCCAGGAAGAAAGCTTAGCAGAAACACATTTGAAATCCAAGGGATCTTGAAAAGTCATTGAAATCTCCATGGAAATTTCTGTGAAATGCAAAGGATGATTACATTGCTTGACCCTCCAATTCCTCATCCGTGGTTTGGCCACCACCAGCTTTATCCTCAGGGTAGTTTCCAGGGTGACCAGATCATCTGTTGTGCAAATTGAGATCCCTCTGAGCGGGAGAGGGGTGCTGTTAATCATCACACTGGGGCCGGAGGCCTCGTGGACCGGCCTTGTCCTCAGAAAACCCGGATGAATGGCACCATTGTTTGGCCACCTGCTCCAGCCTCCGTTTCTCTAAAATGGTCACATCTCCTGGGCTAACTGCCTTCACTTTTCCTCCTAACTAACTGGTCTGCAGGGTCCATTCTGTGTTTCAAGAGGAGTCAGGCCGAAACCGGTTTGGCTCAGTGGATGGAGCATTAGCCTGCGGACTAGGGGGTCCCAGGTTCAATTCTGGTCAGGGGCATGTATCTTGGTTGTGGGCACATCCCCAGTGGGAGTGTGTGCAGGGGGCGGCTGATAGATGTCTCTCATTGATGTTTCTAACTCTCCATCCCTCTTCCTTCCTCTCTGTGAAAAATCAATTTAAAAAAAATATATATTTTTTAAAAAGAGGAGTCAGGCTGTAATACACAGCTTTGCCCGTTCCTGGGATCAGGAACAAAAATCCGATAACTGCTCCAGTTTCATCGCCATCACTATCCCTCTGTCTCCCCGACATTTAAAAAGAAAGCCTCTTGGCCTAGACGCGGTGACACTCCAGGAGCACACCAGGCCGCCAGATCTTGTTTTCGAATTACTTGTCTCCCATCATGGGAGCCAGGGATCCTTGGAGAAATAATAAATCATAAGCTTAGCCCTAGCCAGTTTGGTTCAGTGGATAGAGCTTTGGCCCGAGGACTGAAGGGTCCCAGTTCCGGTCAAGGGCATGTACCTCGGTTGCAGGCTCTATCCCTGGTCCTCATTAGGATGCATGTGTGAGGCAACCCATCAATGTCTCTCTCACATCAATGTTTCTCTCTCTGTGTCTCTCCCATCCTTCTATTCTCTTTCTAAAAAAAATAAATTTAATGGAAAAATATCCTGAGATGAGGATAAAAAAAGCTTATTCTAGGGATAGAGCAAGGAGAGTACAAGGTTCACCTGGAGACTTGTAGAGGCAGGAAATAAGGATGTGGTCAAAAACCAAAAGCATGGTTGCCAAGACTGATTTGGCTCAGTGGATAGAGCGTCAGCTTGTGGACTGAAGGGTCCCAGGTTCGATTCCGGTTGGGGGCGCGTACCTTGCTTGCGGGCACATATCCACTGTGGGGCGTGCAGGAGGCGGCTGATCGAGGTCTCTCTCTCATCAATGTTTCTGACTTTCTATCTCGCTCCCTTCCTCTCTGTAAAAGGTCGGTGAAATATATTTAAAAAAAACAAAAACAAAAACAAACCCAAAAGCATGGAGACACGTCCTGGGAACTCAGGCACCAAACTGAACTCCTGGTCACAGCTGGGACAGCTACCACAAACATATATGTAAAATAGAATCATAACGCAAAGGATAAAATATACATGCCATAAATAACTTATAAGATAAATAAATGGAGAAGTGACAAACTTTCCTTACAGAATTCCAAATAATATATGTAGATATTTCACCCCCTCTTGAAGATGGCACTTAATCTTCCCACACTTATCCCCTCTGTGCCCCCAACAACATGTGGGCTGGGCTACAGTGACTCATTACCAATGACTAGAACATAGAAAGGGGAAAAAGTCATTTTATAGTGGAGAAACCTGGAAGTCACTACCTTAACCAAAACGATCAAGGTCAACACCGCCAAGTGGTAGATCATGTCACTGGTTAATACCCGTTGTTAGGATGTGATCACAAAGGGTTTCATCTTTGTGGTGTTCTTTCCCCAAACCTCATAACCCATGTCTAATCATGATGAAAACACCCCATAACCTAGGTTGGGGTAGATTGTAAAAATTACCTGACCAGTATTCCTCAAAATGATCGAGGCCATGAAAAACAGAGGAAGAGGAAGAAACTGACAGGAGAGTCGACTAAGATGCCATGTGGTGTACCCTGAACTGGATTCAGGAAGGACACCCGTGGGAAAATTGGCAAACCCTAATGAAGTCTGGTGTGTGTAGTTCATAGCAATACCCAATGGGTGGTTTCTCAGTTTTGACAGCTGTAGCATGATAAAAGTAGAATGGTTAGGAGTTGATGTGAGCTGTCTGTACCCTCTTTGCAACTTCTGTGTACCTCTAAAATGACTCCAAAAGTACAAGTTCATTATTGATTTTAAGAAAAGAACACCGCAGCCAGCTTGAAGAGGCTCCCTTTAGCAAACTCTGGGCCAATTTTAGCGTCACAAGTTGATTACAAACCAATAGATCCAGTGAATATTTATGATTTATGCTGACGAATAAGTGAGTGAATGAATGCATAAGTGAATTGGAGCGATGGGAGAGTCTTCCTTACATTATGCTGCCAAGTAATACGCGTAGAAGGAATAATGATGTTGGAAAATCGGCAATGAGTGTTGTAACTAGTGATTAAAAGTTGATGAGGAAAGGTCTGTTAGTCTCCAAGTATTGACCTATAAAGAACACAGAAAGGAGAAACAGGTAATTTTATTTATATATGAAGAAACTTGGCACACATCCCTCTAGGATCAATGTTAATATCACCCAAAATGGAAAAACCAATAACATGGGCTTCTGGCAGTAATTCACTGAGGACACCACGTCATGCCTGTGGTTTTCCTGTCTCCCAAATGCATCACTTGAATCAAATCATGGAGAAACATCAGATAAGGCCAAACTGAAGGGCTTTCTGCAGAAGAATTGGCTTACCTCTCTCATAAATAGCACCATTGAAAGAAACACACACACACACACACACACACACACACACACACACACACACGGCTAAGGAACTGTTTCAGGTTCAAAGGGACTAAAGAGACAACATTTTGTTATTGCATTTAAAGTATATTTTACTTATTTTTTACAGAAATGAAGGGAGAGCCGGGGCCGGTTTGGCTCAGTGGATAGAGCGTCAGCTTGCGGACTGAAAGGTCCCAGGTTCGGTTCCGGCTGGGGGCATGTACCTTGCTTGTGGGCACATCTCCACAGAGGGGTGTGCAGGAGGTGGCTGATCGATGTCTCTCTCTCATCGATGTTTCTGACTTTCTGTCTCTCTCCCTTCCTCTCTGTAAAAAATCAATAAAAAAAAGAAATGAAGGGAGAGGGAGAGAGAGTTGGAAACATCAATAAGAGAGAAACATCAATCAGCTTGCTGCCTCCTGCGAACCCCTCACTGGGGATGTGCCTGCAACCAAGGTACATGTCCTTGACCAGCTTCGAGCCTGGGACCCTTCAGACCACAGGCCAATGCTCTATCACTAAGCCAAATCAGTCAGGGCTAAAATATATATTTTTATTAATTTTAGAGAGGAAAAGAGAGGGAGAGAGAGATAGAAACATCAATAAGGAGAGAGAATCATTGATCGGCTGTCTCCTGCATGTCCCTTACTAGGGATTGATCCTGCAACCAGGATATGGCCTGACCAGGAATCGAACTGTGACCTCTTGGTTCATAGTTCGACACTCAACCACTGAGGCACACCAGCCGGGCTGAAATAAATAATTCTTGATGGAGGGAGGGGATGATGTTGGTGAAGGTCCTCCCTACAGCTGGCGGAGCCCGCAGTGTTGAAATATCCTGGCCGGCTTCTCGCAGAATAATTGGGAGGAGTTCCGCCTTTGGAAAGAGAGTTTTCTCCATTAGGGGACATAAAACGGTAACGAGAGTAAGCACTTGGTAAATTCCGGAAATCAACTTCAGCTTGGGAAATCCCCCAACGGAGTTTGTTTTGGGGGTTAGGGAACGATTTTCCAGGGCTGACCTTTGGTGGAAGGAAACTTCTGATTTTCAGTCTTAAAGGTCCCACGGGTGAATTCAAGTTGCAGAAGGGGTTGAGATCTGCGGGGCTGGCTGGGAAAACATTTGCTTACTGTACACCCGTTGCCTGCGGGCTGACGGGTTTTGCATGTTGGGGCCTGTGGACTTTAGTGTTCATTTCCACCACTGAGTAAAGATATTCCCTAAATCAATTCGTATGGAGTGTGATGAAATAAGTGTAAGCCAGATTAAACTCCCTGGATTAACTCTTCATCATATTTTAAAGGGCAGATACTATACATAGAAAGAAATTAATCTCCCCAATACCCCTTCCCTCCACTGCATAAAAGGTACCGCAATTCCTGCTCCTCTCTCTCTGAGGAGATGCAAATTGCCCCACACCACTCCCTGGCTTTTTGTGACACCCTCTCACCCCAAGTGAACCTCAGCATAAGTAAATTGAAGCTCTTTGTCCTGTTTCCCATGGGTCCTTGCCTTGAACTTGACTCCAGAAGGCTGGGCACACACCACGGTATTAGATTCAGGCCCTGCCTCCTGCCCAAAGCATCCTTCTGTCATCCCTTCCTTTCTACCTGTTACATGTCAATTTCCATTCATCTTTCCAGACAAAGCTGTTGCTTTCTGCAAGGAGACCACCCCCACCACTTGCTTGGCTAGACACACACACACACACACACACACACACACACACACACTATATTTTTAATATGGAGGAGAAAATCCTCATTCTAAAGACCCAGCCAATCTGTTGGAAGAGGAAGATTTTCATCATACTACAAGACACAGTGGCATTTTATTTTATATAATAAAAGGCTAATACAGTGGTACCTCGAGATATGAGTTTAATTTGTTCTGTAACCTTGAGGTGTGGGAAACTATGAGCACTCCAGTCGAGGTAAACTGGTGGGTCCTGTGCAGTCGGCCGATCCATGAGATTACTCCTATCTCAAATGTTGCTCGTATTTCAAAGCAAAAATCGCTCGCTTGAAGGCTCGTATCTCAAAAATCTCGTATGTTAGGGCATTCGTATCTCGAGGTACCACTGTATGTAAATTATTTTACATAGTAAAAGGCCACTATGCAAATTGACCAAACAGCAGACCAACTAGTCGCTATACTGCGCACTAAGCACCAGGGGCCAGATGCTTAATGCAAGAGCTTCCCCCTGGTGGTCAGTGCCCCAGAAGCTGGGCTCGTGGCTGGTGAGTGCATGGACAGTGATGGAAGTCACTCCCACCTTTGCGGCAGTCAGACATCCCCTCAGGGCTCCTGAACTGCAAGAGGGCACAGGCTGGGCCGAAGAGAACCTCCTCCCCCTTCACAATTGCATGGATTTTGTGCACCGGGCCTCTAGTGTTCTCTCATGACCTTGGATATACTGCACAGATCACTTGGACCCTTGTATGTAGAAATTAATTATTTCTACTCTCCTCATTCTCTACCTGCTGAAATTAGATTGTAATTTCTTTGAGGGCAGGAAGCATATTTTATTTATTTACTTATTTATCCCAGTATCTTGAATATGGAAGGTGCTTAATCATTTTTGATGGATTCTTGGAGCTGAGTTTGTACTTGTCCTCAACTGGCTGAGGAGACAGGGACTGAGGCAGTACTGACACCCGGGGGTCTGGGTGATGCGTGCACAGGAGCTTGTTGGAACACAGCGGGTGGGTACCTACTCGGTAGAGCTGACGTTGACCTTGACACATCTACTTACAGCCAGCTTTTAGATGAGATTGTTATCTTGCTGCCACTAAGTTTGCTTTCTTTTCTTTTTTTTTTTTAAATTGAGTTTTATTGGGATGACACTGTTGAACAAAACCATACAGGTTTCAAGTGTACAACTCAACAAAACGTCATCTGTACATTGCATCGTGCACCCATTACCCACAGGTTTGGTTAATTTTGAACATATTTTTCCTTTTGTGTGCTTTCTTCTTTCTAATTTTCTATGAGGCTTTGGGGTAAAAAAAAAAAAATACATATATATATATATATATATATATATATATATATATATATATATATATATATATATATATAGGCAGCTTCACTGGTGGTATTTGAAACCTACTGGCTGAATTTCAAATGACTGTAGTCCGAAGACTATAGTTAGATACTTCTTTGGGGAAGGAAATGGAAAAAAACAAAAGAAAAGAAAGAATTTTTTTTTTAAAGGGAACTAAGGAGTACTGCATGACATCATTCTTAATAAAAGCACACGGAGGAGTCCAACTGGAAAGGTGGGTGACTTTGTAGTAACTGTGAGTGTGAGTATACCAGCGAGATTAGGTGTGTCGGACGCACTTGGCAGGAGAGAGAGGTCTCACTCTCCTTTGTATTCGACGTCTATGAAGCTTATTATACCTGGGATTTAGAACAGAGGATAACTTAGTGAAAAACTTAAAAAGTGGAAGTGTGGTTATTTGTCATTCTTGCATCATATAATCTTGATCTGGCCCTGCCAATCTGAGAGGCAGGGTGGAGGCAAGAGTAGGTTTACAGTTGTTTGTATGGAAAACAGCACAGTAATTAATACACAGAAATATAAGGATAGACTCTGTGTTTCGAGTACTTGCAACTGGAAACCTACTTTTGCCTAGCCTGTGTGGTTATTGGTTTTCCTAGAGGTAATTGTGAGGCTTTAATAATAAAAAAAAAAATGCCATTGTGTCTTCTAGTGTGATGAAAATCTTCCGCTCCAACAGATTGGGTCTTTAGAATGAGGATTTTCTCCTCCATATTAAAAAAAATTAATTGGTAATTAGATTATTTTTAAATGTTTTTATTGCTTTTAGAGAGACAGGAAGGGAGAGGGAGAGAGAGATAGAAACATCAACGATGAGAGAGAAACATTGATCCACTGTCTCCTCCATGCTCCCTACTGGGGATTGAGCCTGCAACCCGGGCATGTGCCCTCATTGGGAATCGAACCAGTGACCTCTTGGTGCATGGGATAGTGCCTGATCAACTGAGTCACAACACTGCCTGGGATAGACCACTTTTAATTACTCATTTACTTTGTCCTGAAGTGACTTTTCAATCATTACATGTAGTTTAAAATAAGTTCATGGTGCTTTTGGTATTAATCATGTTTCACATAGTCTCTGAACAAAGCTATTCAAAAATTGGCAATCTGAGTATTTGTAAACTAGAACAGTCTATCCCCAGTCCTGCCATGTGACAGGGAGTTTCCCGCGTTCCTTTGGCTGTTACGACCCATGTGAGAACTGAGGAGGGGATGGGATCCATCCGCAGACACATCTTAGCATTTGGAATCGCACTGATCCCGAAATTCAGAATTAAGACAGAATTCTACTGAGTTTGTTTATAGAAAATAAATACTAATTTTGTGAAACAATGCATTTGCATTTATTTTCTCAAGTCACCACCAGCTTGCTTAGCAAAAGGCAAATAGAGGCAATGGCTTTTGGCGAGCATGACTTTTCTTTCTCTTAGAAATGTTTCTTATTTTGAAAAAAAATGTTTTAAATTGATTTCAGAGAAAGGAAGGGGGAGAGAGAGAGAGATGGAAACATCAGTGATGAGAGCGAATCATTGATCGGCTGTCTCTTGCACGTCCCACACTGGGGACTGAGCCCACAACCCGGGCACGTGCCCTGACTGGGAATCAAACCAGGACCTCTTGGTTCACAGGTCAATGCTCAATCACTGAACCATCCCAGCCGGGCTCTTAGAAATGCTTTTAAACACACTTTTATTGATTTTTTTACAGAGAAGAAGGGAGAGGAATAGAGAGAAACATTGATGAGAGAGAAACATCCATCAGCTGCTTCATGCACACCCCCTACTGGAGATGTGCCTGCAACCAAAGTACATGCTCTTGACCGGAATCGAACTGGGATCTTTCAGTCCGCAAGCTGATGCTCTATCCATTGAGCCAAACCAGTTTCAACAAGGAGGCAGCTCTTATTTAAATATTCTCCTTGGCTGATTTGCATTTCATTGCCTGAGTAGGTGACTGCTTTGATGGGATAGTTTGTCAGCGCACACAAGACTTACTGTAAGGCGGAGGGCTGACTGATTAGGCTGGTAAAGATGATTCAGACCATTAATTACTTACACAGCAAAAGGAAAACAGCCAAAGGTACTCAGTTCCCTGTGGTCCTTACCCAACACACCAGAAAGGGCAACATGCACACAAAAGGGGCTGGACCACTGCAGTACAAGTCATGGGACACCCCATGGCCGAGGAACCAATCCCAGTTCAGGGCTTGGTGATTTATAGTCTGCCTTTCTGCGTTGAGGGAGGCAGGCTCCTCGGCCCCATACCTGGCTAGGACCTGGGAGGTGCTGAGAGATTGTCTCCTGATGTCCTTGCAGGCAGACTGGGAGGTGAGTGGGCCATGACCTTGAAGCAGCCCTTCCCAGACTCTTCTGTTCCGAGAAGATATGAGATGTTCAAATGGGCTGTGTTTCAAGCTTTTACCTGCATGGCCTGTGTGGATACATGGAAGGTCGCCAGGGTACCATGGTGGTGCTGTTCTCCTAGGCCCGTGGTCGGCAAACTGCGGTTCTCGAGCCACATGTGGCTCTTTGGCCCCTTAAGTGTGGCTCTTCCACAAAATATCACGGCCTGGGAGAGTCTATTTTGAAGAAGTGGCGTTAGAAGTTTAAGTTTAAAAAATTTGGCTCTCCAAAGAAATGTCCATCATTGTACTGTTGATATTTGCCTCTGTCGGCTCATGAGTTTGCCGACCGCTGTCCTAGGCCATGCTTCACCCATGGTCAAGTGGGAAAGACTGTAGCAGGGACTTTTAGCTCCATTTCGAGGCTCTGACTTGTCCGGCTTGCCTGCTCTCCTCAGAGGTGCTTGGAGTGTCTAGAGAAATTTTCTTACGGGCAGATCTCAGTTACTGGCAAAGAGGCCTGAGGTCTATTGCACTTGACCTTCAGGGGATGCCCAGTTTATTAAAAGGCAGGGCACTTACCAAACGCTTTGCTGCAGATTGGCGATACTGAGCTTTCGCTGGTAAGCACAGCCTAATGGACTGTGTGTTTGGACACTTCCACCAGTTACTGCAGGGTGAACTTGAACATGTCCTCTAATCTCTGTAGGCCTCTATTTCCTCATCTATAGCATGGGGACAGTAGCTTGAACTTGATCACATAATCTAACCTCTGTAGGTCTCCATTGCCTCATTTATAGGATGCGGACAGTAGCATGCTGGTAGATGCACTCTGAAGTAGTACAGGCCACATGTGTAGAATAATGTCTGATACATAGTAAACCCCCAATAAAAGTAGCCCTAGATGTTACTGAGTGTATGTTGTGGTGCTGAGCTCTCTACTGAGCACTTAGATTAGGGGAGAAAGACAAGGAAAGGAGAACCCCAAACTTGGTTAATTTATCAGCCTTGAATGAACTGAACATGGACACATGTTCATGAAGATGTCAGTCAATGAACGTTGCCATGGTGATAGGGTGGTGTTCGTAAAGAGACCGCAAATCCACGGTCATAGGATTTATCTTTTGGGTGGACTGTATGTAATTACAACTCCGAGTTGGCCCCAGGATGCGTGGCTGCAGGCAGACAGCAGCGGGACCCTCAGTAAAGGCCATCATCAGAGTACCGTCCACACAGTCGCTTTGTATAATTGTCTTGGCCAGGAAACTCCAGTCTTCTCGCATCGTCCAGCCTGGGGTCTGCCTGCACAACCAGTTCGATCATTTTGACAGAAGCAGCCGGCCCTTTCACATCCCTCGGGGGTGTTTGCAGAGGACACCTAACCCGGGTGTGTGTGGGGAGAGAGAGTAAAGGCACAGCCATTTTCCAATTAGGAGCCCCTCCGTTGCCTGAAACCCAAGCACGCGGAAGGAACCAGACGCCCCTGTCTGGAGCTCCGCATTCAACTCGGGATCCAATTCTCAGTGGAAAATTAAAAACAAAGTCATTATTATATATTAGATTTATTAAAAATGCAACTATTACCAAGAGCCCGTGGGCATGTGTGGAAAATGCCGTAATTAAATTAAAGTAAATTAAATCCAGCAGCTAGAAGTAACATTTTCCACTAAGGAGGAGGAGGAGAAAGAAAGAAAGAAAGAAAAAAAATAAGCCCATAAGAGAATTGCAAACAAGAAAAGTACAAGAAGTGGCCAGGATTCTTCTAGGAGGAGGAAGATGTTATAACTGTGATGATTATTGCTGCCCTGAGATAATGGAAAAGTAATATGTAAATCTGGAACAAGATGGGAACTTTCCAGGCATCGGGAAATGATGTTTATTTGGAAGAAGGTGAATTACATGAAAGCCAGAAATGGAATAGCTACTACGATAGAGAGAGTTTATTTGTAGTGATTATTTAGAGGAATTTATTCCAAGAGTGCCTATCGGATCAGCGGGAAAGCGAGGCTCCTTTGAGGTCACGCAGGTCAGAGGAGGGTCAGATTGATCACTGGCCGATTCAACGGTCACGTGGGCATGGTAGGTGATGGGTAAGACTGGAACTTTAGTTCTGTCTCTAGGAAAGTTTATGTTCCTTGTTTTCTTTTTCTTAAGAGATATTTTTATTGATTTTAGAGAGGAAGAAAGAGAGGGAGAGAGAGATAGAAACATCAAAGATGAGTCATTGATCAGTTGCTTCCTGCACGCCCCCTACTGGGGATCGAGCTCTCAACTCAGGCATGTGCCTTGACTGGGATTCAAACTGTGAATTCCTGGTTGATGCTCAACCACTGAGCCACACCGGCTGGGCTGTGTTCCTCGTTATCATCCACACGTGGTATGAGGATAGAGGAAAGAAGACAGAGAGTCCATGGGATGAACCCTGGCTGTACCTACATTTTGTTTTCCTCTTTTTGGAGATACGTTGCCACAAAGAGGTTGGATGCTCCCCACAATGGCACCTGGGCATATTCCCACCTCCCATAGGACTAGAAGCTCCGAAACACTTTGTAGGGGCAGAAGGCTTCTGGGTACTTGCATGGCTGGCCTGGAATCTGTGTGGCCTGATTGGCTGGCTTCTTAGGCAAGATCGCCTTGGCTAGCACCGTGCTGCTTTTTCTAAAATTAGGACAGTTTAGGGGTATTTTTAACAAATGAATTGCCGAGGCAGCTCGAGGGTGAGGTCAGAGAGTGCACTGAGTTCTTTGGGGGTGGCAGCTCCCTAAAACACATGGCCCAAGAGATCTTCTGGGAGTAATAATGGAAGCCATTGACCTTCTAGAGCAGCGGTTCTCAACCTATGGGTCGCGACCCCTTTGGGGATCGAAGGACCCTTTCACAGGGGTCGCCTAAGACATCCTGCATATCAGATATTTACATTACGATTCATTAACAGTAGCAAGATGACAGTTATGAAGTAGCAAAGAAAATAATTTTATGGTTGGGGGTCACTACAACATGAGGAACTGTGTTAAAGGGTCTCGGCAGTAGGAAGGTTGAGAACCACTGTTCTAGAGGTTGGTGATTATGGGCCGCCTGGCTAACAGACATGTCCCATTAGTCTTGTATTTGAAGCTTTAGTGTTTTTTTTTTAATATTTTTAAATTCTTTATTGTTGAAAGTATAAATTTTTAAAATATATTTTTATTGATTTCAGAAAGCAAGGGAGAGGGAGGGAGACATAGAAACATCAATGATGAGAGAGAATCATTGATCGGTTGCCTCCTGCATGCCCCCTACTGGGGATGTGCCTGCAACCCAGGTATGTGCCCTTGATTGGAATCGAACCTGGGACCCCTCAGTCTGTAGGGTGATGCTCTAGCCACTGAGCCAAACCAGCTAGGGCTGAAGCCTTAGTTTTTGTCCCTCACCTGAGAAATTTGTTTCCCTTCTGAATTCCACCAAGACTGTGTTTTTTTCTCCCAACTGGCTCTCAATTATTCGGTTGGACTTACTGATCCATTGGAAGCTCAGATTCGATTAATGGATACTTGGCTCCGTAAATCTAATGCGTGTCGGTCAGAATGATGGGGTCGCTGCTTGAAGGGAACACCAGATACCAGGGCCACTCATGCTTTGCATCAGAGAGTTTTGAGGTCCAGAAAGAATCTCATCTCCTCAAACTGGCTATGGCGAGTTGTGTGTAGAGTGGAGTCACTTTTCTCAGGGGTAAGCCTGGGAGGGTTTTTAATGAATGAGGATGTTTTTAATAGTGGGCTCGTTAACTGTGGTTCTAGAGCTCTTCAAGGACAGGGAGGTGGTGAATTCTGGTGTCGAGGCTTTGGGATATGGCATCTCCATTGCCACGGCTATGTGTGCGGATAAATTAGAGACGGTCAGAGCACAGCTTGACCCCGGCAGGTACTTGACCATGACACCATGTGGCTCCCCAGGCCAGCTGCTCTGCTGCCTTCCCAGTCAGGTTGGAGGAAGGAGTTTGAGAAAGATCAATGTGGTGTGGACGGATGAGGTGAAGATGGATGGAGTAGCACAGATAGCTCAGACACAGACTCCAGGATGAGTGCTGAATGCGACAGTGGGGACAGGTATCGCTGCCGACTCATTGTCCTTGCTGTCATGTCTGCATGTCCAAGTTCAATACGTATGACGAACCACTCTGCACCCTAAGCATGAGTCACGTGAAATGGTTTTGATAAGGCTGGAAACAGAGATGACCTATGCAAGCAGAAGCTTAGCTTAGAAAATTTGTGCATGTTTCCTTTGTATTAGGCCTTTTATCCAAAGGTGTGAACACAGCTTTGACCATGGCATCTTACTTTCTTTTTTTAAAATATATACTTTATTAAATTTTTACAGAGAGGAAGAGAGAAGGATAGAGAGTTAGAAACATTGATGAGAGAGAGAGACATCGATCAGCTGCCTCCTGCATGCCGCCTACTGGGGATGTGCCTGAAACCAAGATACATGCCCTTGACTGGAATCGAACCTGGGACCCTTCAGTTTGCAAGCCCACGCTCTACCCACTGATCCAAATCAGCTTCGGCTTTTTTTGTTTCTTAATCTAGGGAAAGAAGGACAGGATGTGGTGAAGTGCACAGAGTTGGGTCTAGATTTGAATCCCAAATCTATGATTTATTAGCTCTTTGAACCTGAGCATATTGTTCAATTTTTTTCCGTCTTAGTTTTCTTATCTTCAAACTGAGGACAATAACTGTACCTACTGTATCAATCAATCAGTCTATCTATCTATGATCTATTTATCCACTAGGATTAAATGAGGGGATGAATCAAAAGTGCTTTTCATTTTTCCTACAATAATCTGCAGTAGGAAACAGATTTTTACATTAGTAATTGGAGTACCTAAATGTACACATGGGCAAGAGACACACATAACCATAACAACGATGTCATGAAACAACATCCTTATTATGTGCAACACACTAATATTTCCTGTTCCATTTCTTTTTAAAATTTTATTTATTTTAATTTTATTATTTGTAAATGATTTTTTCAATTACAGTTGACATTCAATATTATTTTATATTAGTTTCAGGTGTACAGCACTGTGGTCAGACATTTGTATCTGCTCTAGTTCAGATTTAAAAAAAAACCCTGGTCATGAGCCACTGAGTTAATTTTACAACCCATCAATGGGTCATGACCAATAGTTTGAAAAACACAGACCTAACACTTAGTACAATGACTGGCACACAGTCCTTGCTCTGTACGGAGTAAACATTGTATTCGGGAGGGGATGATGTCATAGAATAGGTTTACTGAAGTCTCATTCTTTGGCCCGAGGAAGTTATGTAATAAAACGCTAAAAGTGGCTTCATGAGAGTAGCATGAAGGTCGCCAATATGATAAAAGTACTTTCTTTTTTTCTGATTAATGTACAACATTTAAAAAAAAGAAAAGAAGGCAAAAGGTTAGAAAAATCAAAACATTTATCCTCTCTTCTTTAACACAACTTAATTCAATTTTCCTAACGGAAAGATTGTGTGCAGAATGGTTAATATTGACAACTTTGGATAATAAATACTTAAAGGAGGAAAATGCCGAGGTACAGATGTAATTACAGTGGTACCTCAAGATACGAGTTTAATTCGTTCCATAACTTTGAGGCGTGGGAAACTATGAGACCCTCGAGTCGAGGTAAACTGGTGGGTCGTGTGCAGCTGGCCGATCCTCTCAATCACTCCTATCTCAAATGTTGCTCGTATTTCAAAGCAAAAATCGCTCGCTCGATGGCTCATATCTCAAAAATCTCGTATGTTAGGGCGCTCGTATCTCGAGGTACCACTGTATATGTCCCAGAATTGTGACTACAATCCCAATATGAAAGGAAGAGGCTCAAAGTCTCCCACCTACTTTTGAAGGAGAGAGAGGGGAGGGAGCCAGATCATGTAGGAGAATCAAACCAGGGAGAAAAGGTAGGAAGAGAGACGGTGGCAGTTGACATAAGAAGTCTAGAGCCACCGGGGAATTTTCAGAGTGGCTAGCCTGGTGGGGAGTGAGTGCAGCGTTCATGGTAAGAGGGCCTTGCCAATCCACGAGTGTTGCTCTTCCTTCTCCGACATCAAAGGAAAGGACCTTTCAGACCACCGTTTCTAAAGCCTCGGTGTGCCTGCTACCGGGCAGGGAGACTGCATCTTATATACTCCAGGCATCAGATTTGTCCATCTGCCCCCCGAGAATCAGAGGAAAGGAGGAGAATCAGAGGGGGACCATGGGGCTCAGAAAAGGGGCAGCAGTAGAGCGGTAGCCAGCACCAGCACTGGGAGAGGGCTATGAGTCCCCAGTGGTTGAATGAACCCTGCAGGACGTGGCTGACCTTGAGACCTGTTGCTGACACTCCATGTCAGAGGGCTGCCCACAGCATGAGGAGACCCCCATCGGCAAGAAGCTTTGGATGGAATACTAGTGATGGGAGTTAGGAGGGCAGAAGAGATAGAGCTAGGGTAGCATTTCCCCCGGGTTCCCATCAGTGAACCATGTAGTGAGGGGGTGCCTATGACATCCTACAGTCAACACACTCATGTACCCCATGAAAGAGTCAGCTTTGTGGTCCAGCTCCACATGCCGAGACTTACCGGCTAGTCAAGGTTGGCAGAGACTCACTGGCCGGTCAAGATTGGCCGAGACTCACTGGGCTAGTCAAGGTTGGCCTAGAGTCACTGGACAGTCGAGGTTGGCCTAGAGTCACTGGCCAGTCAAGGTTGGCCTAGAGACACTGGCCAGTCAAGGTTGGCCAAGACTCACTGGCCAGTCAAGGTTGGGCTAGAGTCACTGGCCAGTCAAGGTTGGCCTAGAGTCACTGGCCAGTCAAGGTTGGCCGAGATTTTCTGGCCAGTCAAGGTTGGGCTAGTCTTACTGGCCAGTCAAGGTTGGCCAAGACCCACTGGCCAGTCAAGGTTGGCCAAGAGAGAGGATTCCAATGACTCCAGTTAAGTCAGGAGATGTTTGTCCTTCCCTCCACCCCAAGCCCCTTCCCTATTTCCATTTACCAAAGGATCTGGACTATGAAGATGGAGATGGTGTGGAGATAAAAAAAACAACAACAACACCTCTCCTCCTTCCCAACCCAAATCCCTCCAGCCACAGGTCAGACTCGCAGTGAGGGAGAAGGGAATGCTTTGAATCAGAAATGAGCCCAGACTTATTAACAGGATGGGACTGAGTTTTAATAACTGCAAAGAACTGGAAAGTTATGGGACCTGCCGAGGTGTTAAAGGATTTACTATTGTGCAGGGAAGGAAGATTTGACAGAGCGTGAATGAAAAGAGCGTGATTAAAAATTAAAAAAAAATTTTTTTTTGTTTGTTTCCCATTGATTTGAAATTCCAGTTCCTCAATATACTGGTTACAAAATAAATGGAAAACAGAGTGGCCGATCTTACAATGGTGTCCAATCAAGTATCTTTTCCTTTCTTGCACAATGTTTTGTTTTTCCTAGATTTAATAAAATTTTGATTATCTTTTGGTTTGCTGAGGTTTATTATTGACATGTCCCCCATTGAACCCCGACCATTTTCTCCAATTGCCAAGACCTCTCGCTGTGTTGAAACAGATGAGATGTTCTATCAAATTCGCCTTTGTTGAAAGGGGCTTTTTAAAAGCTCCTCGGGCCTGCTCCAAGTTGAACTGGTCACGTGATCTTACAAGGACATTTTTGGGTGGGTTTTCTCCTTGTCACAGATCTCTGTTTTCTGGATTCCAGTTTGTAATTTTCTCTTAATTTACTTCCTTGTTTTGGTGGAGCCCTTTCTCCAACAACTTTTGAAAATTAGTGTTTGGGAGTCAGTTTTGGGGACCTTGCGTATAAAAAGTGTTTTGTAGTCTTTCCGTTGTGGTTTGTTTGCCTGATAGCTTTAAAACTCCCCACCCTGTATGCAGATCCTTCAACTGGCAAAAGGACATCAAAGCAAGCTGGGCAGGGATTGGTTGAGGAGACTGTGGATACGAGAAGAAGGGCCTGCTAAGTACCTGTAAACATGTGGCTAGTTATAAAGAACAAGAGGAATTTAGATTTGTTCTCTCCAACTCCCAAGGATAAAAGTAGGAGCAATGATGATCAGCTATAGCAGCGGTTCTCAACCTTTGGGTCGCGACCCCTTTGGGGGTCGAACAACACTTTCACAGGGGTCGTCTAAGACCATTGGAAAACACAGATATGATTCATAACATGCAAAATTACATGATGCAAAATTACAGTTAGGAAGTAGCAACAAAAATAATTTTATGGTTGCGGGTCACCACAACATGAGGAACTGTATTAAAGGGTCGCGGCATTAGAAAGGTTGAGAACCACTGAGCTACAGGGAGGCGGATTTTAGCTACGGATCCAGAATACCTCTCCGATGACCAGGCTTTCAAAGGCTCCTTGAATTGCCTGCAGAAGGACCGTTCTGGGGCATTGGAAGTAGTTAAAGAGTAGGAATGCTGGAGACAGGATTCAAACCATCTCATCTCCAGATGAGATGACCATCAAGGTTTAAAATCTGGAGATGCTAGGATTCTAGTCATTGGGCCAAAAGCTCATTTGGAGAAGCACCTCCAATTCCTGAGATTTAGGGAGAAAGGTCATCTGAAAAGGTGACGGAGTCATTATCTTGGTTGCAAGTACATCTGTATCCCAAACATTGAAAGAGTTTAAAAATTTCCTCCTCCCCTCACTTCCGCTGCTCCCTTTGACCGCCTACAAATGTCAACATCTTAGACTCTTAGGCTTATGAACATTCGGGGTTAAATGGACAGTGAACGATTGTTTTTTTTTTAAATATATATTTTATTGATTTTTTACAGAGAGGAAGAGGGATAAAGAGTTAGAAACTTGATGAGCGAGAGAGACACCGATCAGCTGCATCCTGCACTCTCCCCATTGGAGATGTGCCCACAACCAAGGTACATGCCCTTGACTGGAATCAAACCTGGGACCTTTCACTCCATAGGCTGATGCTCTATCCACTAAGCCAAACTGGTTTTGGCTGTTTTTTTAATTAAAAAAAAAGTTTTTATTGATTTTTACAGAAAGGAAAGAAGAGGGATAGAGAGTTAGAAACATGGATGGGAGAGAAATATGGATCAGTTGCCTCCTACATGCCCCCTACTGGGGATGAAGCTCGCCACCAAGGTACATACCTGTGACCGGAATCGAACCTGGGACCCTTCAGTCTGCAGCAGGCTGACACTCTATCCACCGAGCCAAACCGGTCAGGGTGAAAGATTGTTTAGTGTGACACTCTCCCTGCAGATGAGGGGACTGAAAAAGGTCACACAAACCTTCCAAGGTCACACTGCTCCTTGGTGGCAGAGCAGAAATGAAAATCCAGCCCTCTGGGTTTTACGTTCCTTTTCCTTTGCCACACGCGGCATTATCAGCCACACTCCCCTTCCAGGTTTATTCCTCGCATCTCATGTACATTCTTCAATGATTCTCTCTCATCATCTCCTCAATCCCAGCTTCCTATCATTTCTACTGAGAGCCACGGGTGTTGGCCACTTTCCTGGACAGTAAGAACAGTCTTTTGTCTTTTTTTATTTTATTTTTATTTCAGATATGCCTCAAGTTTATTAAAGATGCCCTATACACACATTTGCTACTAAAAATTGAAATAATACATCAAAACTGTGTTACCAATTAAATGAAGACTAGAATACGGAGTGTGCCTAAAATGTTTTCACGTCACAATTCTCAGCAATACCAGCAGAAGGGCCTGG
Source organism: Lasiurus borealis (assembly GCA_004026805.1). Lineage (NCBI taxonomy): Eukaryota > Metazoa > Chordata > Mammalia > Chiroptera > Vespertilionidae > Lasiurus > Lasiurus borealis. Next base: position 47,324 of record PVJN01002195.1, read on the forward strand.
ATGTGATAGGAAATGACTACAACCACATTGAAATACAGGTTTATTCTTGGTTGCGGGCGCATCCCCAGTGTGGGGTGTGTAGGAGGTGGCTGATCGATGTCTCTAACTCTTTATTCCTCTCCCTTCTTCTCCTGTTCTTCTTGAGGTTTTTAATAGCCTCCTTCCTTCTCCTCAGCCATTTGAGGTCTCTTTTAAGACTTTCCGTTGTCCTCACTCCACATCTCCTGTAGACCAGGCCATAACCCATCCCCACTACATACTTTGGTATTTCTTCTCTGCCCTGCTGTTGGGATGAATGTGTTGGTGGAAGGGAAGAGAATTGAATGCTAGGGTTGAGAGTCAAGTTACGAAGACTCTTTGCTAGTGCTTCTGAGACAGCTTGAGTGTCAGCTGACTATCCTTCGTGGGACATCTGAGAAAATGACCCATTGAAGGGGTGATTACACTTTCGTTGGTGAATCCATTGCAACTCTAGTCAGAGCCGGAAGTTCCTTCCAGAAACCAAAGAGTTCAAGCTGAAGGTGATGCTCAGAACTCACAAGTGGCTACCAAGTAGTCTGGAAAGAACAGCCAGTCTTTTGTCTTTTTTTAAAAAAATATTTTATTGATTTTTTTACAGAGAGGAAGGGAGAGGGATAGAGAGTTAGAAACATCAATGAGAGACATCCATCAGCCCCCTCCTGCACGTCCCTTACTGGGATGTGCCCGCAACCAACCTACATGCCCTTGACCAGAATCGAACCTGGGACCTTTCAGTCCACAGGCCGATGCTTTATCCACTGAGCCAAACCGGTTTCTGCCAGTCTTTTGTCTTGAGTAAGGAATGCCCTCTGTAGCTGTGTTGTATTCTCCTGGGCGGGGCTGGGGCGATGTCCATCTCATGCTTTCACTCATCCGAAGTTAGCAGGAATTCTCCAGAATGAAAGGCACAACCAGAAACCACTGCTGTTTGCAGTCACTTCTCAAATGCTAGTTCGAGACCAAGGATGCCATCTGGTTGTCACGTGCCTGTGGGGTTCATGCCGATGTCCTCTCCCTGGGGACAGGCTGTTGTCTATGTCACAGCCGATGGAAGGCATTGCTCTACCAGCAACACTGTAGCCCGTGGACAAGTCAGAGGAGTCCAGGACTTAAAATAGTAGCTTTAGCCAAAACCGGTGTGGCTCAGTGGATAGAGCGTCAGCCTGTGGACTGAAGGGTCCCAGGTTCGATTCCGGTCAAGAGCATGTACCTTGGTTGCGGGCACATCCCAGTAGGGGGCGTGCAGGAGGCAGCTGATCGATGTTTCTCTCTCATCAATGTTTCTAACTCTCTATCCCTCTCCCTTCCTCTCTGTACAAAATCAATAAAATATATTAAAAAAAATAGTAGCTTTGCCTCAGGCGACCCTTTACCCACTGTTCTGTCCTCAGTGTCCATGGTCCGTGTGACATTCTCCTCCCCTCGAGCTGGGTTTCCAAACATGCAGGCACTTCCTCTTTGTATATAAACACCGTGTGAGGCACCCAGCTTCCTGTCACTGCTCCTGATCGGGTCAGTGTTTACTGGGATGGGCTGTCACATGTTGGGGTTCTCAGACTGCCCGTGGTACAATCTTAAAGGAAAGCCGAGGTGGCCGTAACTCCACATGACCACAGGAGGGTAGCAGAGTCTACAGAATGAGAAGACCAGCCTGAAAACAAACTCCTCTTAGTTGGCCAAGTGGCCAAATCATTACAGGATCCTCAAAACCATGGCCACTTGTAGGAACAATAGAGAGGCGTCAGGCACCGTGTGACCTGCTGGCCAGCGTGACCATCAGAGGGCAGCCCAGGACTTCTGGGCTTCAGCCTCCAAGCTGTGATCTCTGGCACATCAGTGACCCCACTGTGTCTCTGTCCTCTGGGAGAATGGGTCTGGGGTTGCCGTCACCCAGATTCCCTGTGGGACTTCATATAGCAGCATGGACGGGCACCTGCCCTGGGCTCCTCCCCGGCTCTCCTCCACGCCAGCTTTCCTCCTCCAGGAAGCCTTCCAGGTTTCCTGAGTCTGGTCCCCAGAATCCCTTTCTTCCCACTTTTAATGGTCTTCCTCACGTTGTGTTCTAATTACTTGTTTCCAAGTGTGTGTCCCTCTGTCAGGGCAGCTATTGTGTCTCTACACCAGGAATTCTACTTCCTTTCTTCCTTTGTCCTTCCTTACTTCCCTCCTCCCTTCCTTCCTTCCTCCTTTCCTTCCTTCCTTCCTCCTTTCCTTTCTTCCTTTCTTTAAGAAAATAAATTTTTATTGATTTCAGAGAAGGGAGAGAGAAATATTAACGATGAGAGAGGATCATTGATCATCTGCCTCCTGCACACCCCACACTGGGCATTGAGCCCGCAACCCAGGCATGTGCCCGGAAATCGAACCGTGGCCTCCTGGTTCACAGGTCAATGCTTACCCACTGAGCCACACCAGCTGGGCCCTTTCTTTATCCATTTATACAGCTTATTGGGCCAAGAACAGGCCTAGGCATGGGTTTGCAGATCTGATAAGGTTTTGATTAAACCACTGGTAGAGAAAGGTGCTGTATAACAGCCACACAGTTATTTACCAAACTCGGCAAATAGCGTGACATCAAAGGATTGGGAAGGTGCCCCTCATTTAGCACATGTTGGGGTTCACCTACTTCTCGTGGTAAAATTGTAAAAAGGCATTTTTAAAGCGAAAGAACATCTAGATAAGGAGGCTTGTTTTTTCATTTAATTAGGAATGGCAGGTGAAAGAGATTTCAAAACGACGAGAAGAGTGAGAAGGCCCTCCCAGCTGTGCCGAGGGACGGATGGTGGCTGGCGGGCAGGACCTGAGCCCCGGGGGCAGATGGACCGGCTTCCTCACCTACCTCAGTGGGAGAGCAGGTGAGCCGCCTGAACTTTCTAGACTCGAGCTCCTTATAGAAACAAGAGGGTTGCTGTCAGTACCACACAGGATGCTGTTGACCAAAGGTCAAAGGTAACCCCGGGCCCCGAGAAGCCCCAGAGAGTGGCAGCTGTTCCCGGGATCCTGTTCATCCTTCGCTCTTTATGTTTGTGTTCAAGTTCAGCCGCTGCCCAGGGTGAGGACCTGTTTTGGAGGAGGGGCCCGGAAGTTCCTTGGGATGGTGGCGGGGTACCCAGGGACACGGCCGTGCTGGAGCGGCCCGAGCCCCGGGAGCTGGACTCCATCAGCTCCCTCCTGTGTCTGGGAGGGAGGAGAAGCGAGCGGGTGGGGGTGGGGCGGCCAGGTTGCCACCAAGGTCTGGTGCTGCCCCACTCACTTCCTGTTTAAAATGCGTGATGAGTCCGCCATCCGTTCATTCATCCGAGCAGATGAGCTCTTACAATTTCATCTTGGGAGAAGGCAGAGTCCCCTCGCTGTTTTCCTGGGTCACGTATAATGTGCCGGGCCAAGGAAGGCCAAGGAAGGAAAGACTGTCAGATTCAAGCTCGGGTGTGGATCACGCCGTGTACACAGAAATGCAACCAGTAAACCGGTGTTTAGCAATAACCACGCTCAGCAACATGTTGTGGGTCTGAGTCTGTGAGCTGTGCAAGGCTTTCTGCGGCGATTGTCTGGATTTGGTGGTGCCTGGAGGTGAAATTGTACTCAGAGGGCCAGTCCTTCCCAGGCAGGAGAGAGGGCTGGGAGGCACTGAGGGTTTCATGTCTGTTGCAGGTGGACTGAGCCAGGGTTGTGCCTTCCAGGCTGAAATTTCTTTCTTCCTTTTTTTTTTTTTTAAATATTTTTATCGCCGAGACCGGTTTGGCTCAGTGGATAGAGCGTCGGCCTGCAGACTGCAAGGTCCTGGGTTCAATTCTGGTCAGGGGCATGTACCTTGCTTGCGGGCACATCTCCAGTGTGTGGCGTGCAGGAGGCGGCTGATCGATGTCTCTCTCTCATCGATGTTTCTGACTTTCTATCCCTCTCATTTCCTCTCTGTGAAAAATCAATCAAATATATTAAAAAAATATTTTTATTGAGTTCAGAGAGGAAGGGAGAGGGAGAGAGAGATGGAAACATCAATGATGAGAGAAAATCATGGATCGGCTGCCTCCTGCACGCCCCACACCTGGAATAGAGCCCGCAACCCGGGCATGTGCCCAGACCAGGAATCGAACCATGACCTCCTGGTTCATAAGTCGATGTTCAACCTCTGAAGCCACACCAGCCGGGCCCGATCTGACATTTCCAGAAGATCGGAGGCTGGGTGTGTGGCGGGGGCCCCTGGTTATTCTCGGTCGTTCTGGAGAAGCCAGGAAGGACACCATTTACCCTTTGGTTGGATTTTCCAACATGTGGCGGAGTGGGTGTGCCGCTGTCATCGGCAGTAGAGAGCCCTCCCCTTGGCAGCGCTCCTGTGTGTAGGAGGGAAAGCCTCGTTCTCTCTGGGGGAAGATGGACTGAGGCGCCAGAACCAGGGATCCAGCTCAGCCGGGACAGGACGGGGTCCCCAGGGAGCACCGGGAGGGAGAGACCTTGGACTGGCCGGGGTCTGTTTACTCAGAGCCTTAACATCCGCTGATCACCAAGTGGAGGCCAAGGCCACCCCAGAAAGCTGTGTCAGGGGAGGCGTGGCGATAACAGTATACAAAAGGCTCCGGAGCCCTAGCCGGTTTGGCTCAGTGGATAGAGCATCAGCCTGTGAACCGATAGGTCCCGGTTTTGATTCTGGTCAAGGGCACATGCCCGAGAGGCGGGCTCGATCCCCAGTAGGGGGCGTGCAGGAGGCAGCTGATTCATGATTCTCTCTCATCATTGATGTGTCTATCTCTCTTTCTCCCTTCCTCTCTGAAATCAATAAAATAAAAAGTCATCAGATCATTAAAAGAGAAAAAAGAAAAAAGGCTCCAGAGAATTGAAGGATCATAAAGGAACCTGCACTGAAGGTTCTTTTGTGACTATTTCAGCCAAATGACATGGTTAGACACATAATGTGACCGATTTTAATGAGGGTTTTACAGTTTTATTTTTATTGCAAATTTAAAAGTTTATCTTAGTTCCACATCAATACTCGTACCTATCTGACTGAGGCTTGCATATATTTAGGTCAAAATACAACGTTAGGAAGGCGGCAAGGTCACCAGGTGATAAAAACCTTCAGCGTGTGTGTGGCCCATGGTTGACCCGAAGCGTCATTTTGTGATGCGTGACTGTAGGTGCGTAATTCAAACACAGAGGTGCCCGTCTGGTGCCTTCTACTCGGGGTGGGGCTTTAGGAAGGGGCTTTGCAAATCTGTGTGATTCTCGGGAAGCTCCTTGTAGGTGCCGGGCATGGAATGGGGCTTCTAAGAGGAAAAAGCTGAGCTGGAGACGAGAGAGACGCAGTAGGAGGACACTGGGCAGATATGTAGCAGGACCTCTGTATGTTTTTGAATTCATCTTTACTGGATATTTCCAGACCATTCTACAGCAAGAGGCCAGACTGGATTGTAGGAGCTCCCCACACAGCCTGAATCTCAGCTCGGAGCTTCTGCCTGTGGGGAATATTTTCCAGGAATTATTGTCCGAGACCCACAGGTGAGATGCCTGGGCTTCGGCCACATTCCTGCCTTCACATTCCTGCCTTCCTCGCTTGCTTCTTGTCTCTTTCCCTTCTTACCTTCGGTAGCTTGTGGCTCTGAATTGACTTTGCAGGTGGCAGAGCTAAAAAAAAAAAATTATGCCTCTCTATCTCTTCTTCGCCCCCCATAAAAATACCTCTTTAATGTATGCCTTTCCATCATCTTGTATAGCTCTCCACAAAATGAACCGTGTGCATAAAGACACTGCGGCCACTGTGCCGAGCGGGTCAGGGGGCGACGGCTCAGTGCAGGGATGAGGCTGTTTGCTGCGTGGCCCCAGGCCTGGTGGAACAGGTAGTATTTCATGTCAGTCCCTCGGGGGATCCCGGCTGCCAATATCTCCACTTTGATGTGGTTTTCCCCTCCTGTGATGTAACCGGACTCCCCCCCCCCCCTGGGCCCGGGAGGCCGTTTCTGACTCCTTCTCCCACCATCACCCGTGGCTGGCAGCCCCTGAACCCGATCTGACTACCCCTCTGGTTTCTAGCCGTTCTCCCCGCAGGTTTATATTTCCTGCACGAGCTGCCTGGAGAGCTGGGGGCTGCAGCACATTCTGCCTTTACGCGTGTGCTGGAGTGCAGGGGAGGGGCAGGTGCTGGAGGAGGCAAGGGCTGTGGTTCAGCTCTCCGGATGGAGTACTGACCCCAGGTTTTTTATTTTTGTTTTATTTTTTTTTGTCCATTCATATTGATGTAGACCTTGCCTGTCTCTTTCATTTATTATTATTATTTATTTATTTTTATTTATTTTTTTGTTAATCCTCACCCGAGGATTTTTTCCCCATTGATTTTTAGAGAGAGTGGAAGGGAGAGGCAGAGACAGAGAGAAACATCGATGTGAGAGAGCTACATCCATTGGTTCCCTCCTGCACACACCCCAACCACGACTGGGGAACCTGCAACCAAGGTATGTGCCCTTGACCAGAATCGAACCTGGAATCCTTCAGTCCGTGTGGGCCGAAGCTCTATCCACTGAGCCACATCGGCCTAGGGCTCTTTTGTTTTTCACCAAAAGGTTGCAGGTACGATCAGTTCTTTCCCGGTCAGGGCACATGCCAGGGTTGTGGGCTTGATCCCAGTTAGGGAGCATGCAGGAGGCAGACAAGTGATGTTTCTCTCTCATCCATGTTTCTGTCTTTCTCTCTCCCTCTTCCTTCCTTCCTCTCTCTCTCAAATCACTTATGAATCATGATAGAATATTTTCATGATAAAAACATGAAATAAATAAGTGCCCATTTGTTTTGTAGCTTATGAAAGAGTCTGGAGAAAGCAAATGGTACTTATTTGAGAACATTTTGCACTTTGGAGATCCTTTGCATGGACCGCTTTTCACACTAGGTGGCAGGAGTGGACTTTGATTGCTTCTGGGGAGTGGGGAGGGAGGGGACAGCTAGGTGGCTGTTTGCCATGGACCCTGGACGTCCTGGTGCAGTGAGTGAGTGAATGAGTGGCTCTGGAGATGGTCAGGGATTCTGAGCCTCCAACCCCACATGTGGCCCAAGAGACGGAGTAGGGGGTGGGCATGGTAGGGAGAGAGAACAAGCACCTTCTTTTTCCTTTTTTATTTAAAAAAACAACACCCAACCTTTTATTGATTTCAGAGAGGAAGGAAGAGAGAAAGAGAAACATCAGTGATGAGAGAGAATCATTGATCAGCTGCCTCCTACACGCCCCTACTTAGGATCGAGCCTGCAACCGGGCATGCACCCTGATGGAAATCGAACTGTGACCTTCTGGTCCATAGGTTGACACTCAACCATTGAGCCCTGCGGGCTGGACTTCTTTTTCCTCTTATGAAAGTAAACAGAGTTGCATTTAACAAGTAATAAGAGAGATGGGAGGTTACAAACCATTGCCCGCCCCTAATCTGCCTGCCCCTCATGCGCCGCGGATACCCCCAATCCTGTCGCTGCCAGTGCTGCTCCCCACGGTGGTGCTAGGGGCCGGGTTAGCTGGGTTCCCTGGAGTCCTTCTCACCTCCGGCTTCCGGATGGTTTCTGCTGTGTTGTCCGTGTGATGAGGTGGCACCAGGCCTGGGAAGGGGGCACACGGCCTCCCCCTTCGCACTGCCTTCGGGGGAAGTCATTAAACCCACTCGTCCTAAATCCCCTCCTCTGTGAAACAGGACAATACAGCACTTGTTTCAGAGTGCGGTTTGGAGAATTAAAGGTGATGAGACACGTACAGTATTGGACACCTGATGAGTGGACAGTATATTTGTTACTTGCAGTTGTTAACCTTGGACAAGTCAGACCCTGTGAACTTGAGCTTCTTAACCGATAAAGCAATAGGTTTGAATATTAGGAAGTCCAAAGTCTTCTGTAGCCTCCAAAGTTTGAAAATGTTTGCAGTGCGTGTGTGTTTACGTCGCTTTCATATCATGCATAGGGTTTCACACATAGCTGGGCACATAATAGTTAATCCTGTGTTTATTAGATGCTTATTGAATTCTGGATAAATAGAAACCATAAGGAGCTATTTCTTTTACATATAAGAAGATGATGAGGGCATAAGTAATATAATCTATTTTATCCCATCTTGTTCATTCATTTAATCATTTTAGAAATAATGAGCCCTGGCCGGTTTGGCTCAGTGGATAGAGCTTCAACCTGCAGCCTGAAGGGGCCTGGGTTCGATTCCAGTCAAGGGCACATGCCCTGGTTGTAGGCTCGATCCCCAGTGGGGGGCGTGCAGGAGGTAGCCAATCAACGATTCTCTCTCATCATTGATATTTCTCTCTCTCACTCACTCCCTTCCTCTCTGAAATTAATAAAAAATATATTAAAAAAAACGAACACTTGCCCTGGTCATCGTGGCTCAGTGGTTAGAGCATCTGCCTGTGCACCGGAGGGTTGCGGGTTCAATTCCCAGGCCAGGGCACGTACCTGAGTTGCAGGTTCAACACCTGGCCCTGGCGGGGGCAGGTGTAGGAGGCAACCAATCAGTGTGTCCCTCTCACACCGATATTCTGCTATTGATTGCACATCGAAAGGTAGACCAGTGCCAAGTCCAAGGATGCCGGCATCACGGTTGGTCTTGTGACCAATTAAGGGCGCTAAGGGCAGGTAGCAGCCATTCAGAAACCCCGAAATGGCCAAGTTGGGAAATTGGGTTTTGAAAGTGACTCACCCAAACATTTTCTTTCCAAACATCTGCAGGTTGTTAGCCTGATTTATTTTGAATTAAAAAATCTTTTTGAGCTGGCTGACAGCTTATTTTAATTCCCAGCTGTTAAAACGGTTCAGCCATTGGAATTAGGGGCCGGGCCACTGCGTTTGATGTGGTGGGAGCCGGCCCGGCCCTCGGGTACACCTGGGGAGCTGCCCCTTCTCATCGGGGCCCTCGTAGTTTTATTTCCTTCTGTTTAAGAGCTTGGGGCTTTGAGCTCTTTGTTTACGATCTCTGCGCTTGGGTCTTACAGGACTGGTGGCCAGGAGGGCTGAGCTCATATTCCAGGCCGCGGTGGCCTCCATCCAGCACGCAGCGCTCTGCGGCGGCCTCGGATACTTTCTGGGATGAGCGGGGGGAATGCACAGATACACAGCTACGTTTATGTGCGGTGAAGAGTGCCCTTCCTTTCCCCAGATATGCTGAGAGATCGATTTTCTGCTCAAAGCCGGGCTTTTTATAAATGTTTTCAAGATTTCTGTGCAGACTGTTTGGCTTGGTGGGGACCTTGGACTTAGTTCTCACTTTTTCCTGGTGGTGGGGGAGCGCCTCTCTCTCTCTCTCCCTCTCTCTCTTTCTCTCTCTCTCTTTCTCTATTATTTTGGATAAAGTACCTGGGGACTCAGTCACCCCCCCCCCCAAAAAAAAGAACAAAAAAGTTATACCACCACCATCTCCTGCCGCACTGCCACCAAGAAGCATTCCTCAGCACCGTTAACTCCCCCTAGCATACCATCCCGTCGTTCATGCTGTTGTTATGGTCTGATGTCCCCAAAGAGTTCTCTACACGCTTTACTTCCCCCTCCTCAGCTCCTCTTTGTGCCCCAGTTTGATCCCTTCCATTGTGGTTCACTCCCTCCACCCTGCTGAGACCGGGCTCTCAAAGGTCACTCGTGGCTATTTTATATGCATTTTAAATATATTTTTACTGATTTCAGAGCGTAAGGAAGAGGGAGATAGAAATACCAATGATGAGAATAATTGATCAGCTGCCACCTACATGCCTCCTACTAGGGATCGAGCCTATAACCCAGGCATGTGCCCTGATTTGAACTGTGACCTCCTGGTTCATAGGTTGACGCTCAATCACTGAGCCACATTGGCTGGGCACTCATGACTCTTCAGTTTGTTCCCAGGACTCCTGTGACTTCACTTCCCTTGTTCTCTGACCTCTGAGTTTCGGCTTTAAGGGAAGTTTTAAAACAAAAGAAAATAGAATCATGAGTTGGGACATAAAATATTAGAGTATGGGTTTTGGGTTTTATTCGGTAGGCACCTGGGACCCAGTCATGTTTTTAATCTGTGTTAAACTAAGCAGTAAGTTGATTCATCCATAGATGATGGAATGATCGAGGTGGAGAAAGATAGTGATGATATGAATTAGAATCCTAATAAAGAGAACTGGGAATAAAGCAAAGATTAGAGATAGATTGAAGAAGTCTAATAGATTGAAGATAAGACATGAGGATTGATAACAGGTGGAGGGAAAGTGGCAGGAGAGCCATGTCCTTCTTTAATTTTGACCTTTACTTTTGACCTTCATGTTTCTCTAATTTTGAAATGTCCTTTCTTGGTCATCTGATTAGTGAACTTCACGCTTCTTTTTTCTTTTCTTTTTTTCATACTTTTTTTCAGGGACTCTTTTACATTAGTATTTTCATACCCTGTTTCCCCGAAAGTGAGACATCCCTCGAAAATAAGACTTACTCCCAGTTTTGCCTCTCGCTGTAATATAAGGCATCCCCCCGAAAATAAGACCTCCCCGATAATAAGGCCTCCCCTGAACATAAGGCCTCCCCCGAACATAAGGCCCCTGAAGCTACCGTAAGGCGTCTGACTCCTGATTTAAAGAGACCTCACACTCCAGCTGCGCTAGGGCCAATCAGTGAGCTGGTTTGTGATGACAACTACTACCTTACCGTGTATAGGTAATAAATTTCCTTTCTTTTTGTTCAACAATAAATGTGTACTATATTCTTCTTCATGGAAAAATAAGACATCCCCTGAAAATAAGACCGAGCGCATCGTTGGGAGCAAAAATTAATATAAGACACTGTCTTATTTTCGTGGAAACAGGGTCAAAACTTTTTTGATCATCACTGGCAGATATTGCCTCTGATTTCTAAGAATTCTGTAGGACCTGGGATCTCTTGCCTTGTATCCCATTGTTTTAGGTGGATGAACTATTCAGTCAGGTTGAAGTAGATGGCATATAATCCAGGGTGTAAATAAGTTATAGGAACAGCAAATTGAAATAAAACTAAGTTACACGGTCTAATGACCAAGGTGAAGGCACACATTTCATGGGTGACATACATCTGGATTTCTCTCAATCATGTTTTCACTCCTTTTTATTTCAAAATATTTTAATTTGTGATCAGGTTTTAAAGTTAGGTTCTCAGGAGCTTTAGCTAGAAGAGAATGAACCAGCCGAACTTACCCGTTGGTAAATGTGACCCTACTCTCTACCCCTCCCCACGAACTGAAAGAGGATGCTGGCTCTTCTCCCTGGAAATGGAAGAACATTTTCTATTGTGATTTTTAAATTAAACAGTTCTCTGCTCTCAGCCCCTGAGAATCTTTCTGAGGAATTTATTCTTATGTGGCTGAATGCAACTTAATTTGTTTTCTAGAAAGGCTCATTCATACCTACCACAACAACTGTTTTTCCACTAGGCTTTTCTTTATCCAAAAAGTTCATGTTTTGGGTCTTAAGAAAAGTGTAATAGTGAGTGTTTGAGTAATGTTTTAAGGCAATAAAAAAGTCTCTGTTTCTCCTCTTCTGTTTTAAATGTGATTACATTTGATAATCACTTTAGAAGCGTGGGGTCATATCTCTCCCAGATGTAGTTGGGTTAGGAACGTGTTACATGGGCGCTTTCCAAATGATACATTATGACACGCCAGCACACTCATTTCTTCTAAAAACATCCAGTACTTAAATTTCTGTTTAATGTATGATTTTTAGAGGAAGAGGAAGGGCGAGAGAAACATAGCTTTGTGGTTCCACTTCTTTATACATTCATTGGTTGATTCTTGTATGCACCCTGACCAGGGAATCAAACCCCCAACCTTCAGAACAATGGGTATCAGAACAATGCTCTAACCAACTGAGCTACTCAGCCAGAGACATCTCATTTGTTTTCCTTCTGTCTCTCTGTTCATACATAATCTATTTGCCTCTCTTCAATGATGAGTATATACAGTGGTACCTCGAGATATGAGTGCCCTAACATACGAGATTTTTGATATAGGAGCCATCAAGCGAGCGATTTTTGCTTTGAAATACGAGCAACATTTGAGATAGGAGTCATTGCCCGGATTGGCCGGCTGCACACGACCCATCAGTTTACCACGACTCGAGTGTCTCATTGTTTCCTGTGCCTCAAGGTTATGGAACGAATTAAACTCGTATTTCAAGGTACCACTGTATAATGCTTTTCTTCTTTTTTCTCTTCCTTTCACATTACAAATATGGTTTCACATTCAGAATTAATTAAAATGCATTTTTTTGGGGGAAAAATACTAATTTCAGTAGCATCTTCAAAGATTCTATTTAGGAACTATGGGCTAGAGCCATGGTCGGCAAACTGCAGCTCGCGGGCCACATGCGGCTCTTTGGCCCCTTGAGTGTGTCTCTTCCACAAAATACCACAGCCTGGGCAAGTCTGTTTTGAAGAAGTGGCGTTAGAAGAAGTTTAAGTTTAAAAAATTTGGCTCTCAAAAGACATTTCAATCGTTGTACCGTTGATATTTGGCTCTGTTGACTAATGAGTTTGCCGACCACTGGGCTAGAGCATCATTTCAATAACCACGCCCACCTCCGCTCCCCTGGAGAGTGAGATGCAGCTGGACGTGCACCCCGTTTTGAGAGTTTCTGGACCATCGGACCCAGTGGAACTCTGCCTTCCATGACATCATCAGTCCCCCCAAAACCTTGGCCCACTAGGGAGCAGCCACTACATTTACATTAGGAAGTCTCTCCCAATCTGTGTCTTCTTAAGGGTTATTACAGGGCATAAACCCTAATAAGTAGAGCTCAGTGCATATGACTGGGAGGGTTCTCTTAAGCTACCTCCCTCCATCACTTGAACCTCTTGTCCTTGAGTTGTGACCATTTTTGCTTACCTCATGGAATCCTCAGCAGATCAATGATTTTTCCCCATCATTGATGTTTCTATCTCTCTCTCCCTCTCCCTTCCTCTCTGAAATCAATACAAATATGTTTTTAAAAAAGAAAGTAAATTAAAAGTAACAAGCACTTACAATGGTATTCAGGTATTTCATAAGGATTTGGACTAAATGACCCTAAAATTCTATACTTTGATGAAATGTGCCTCTATAATGTTTTACTGTTACAGTGACATATTTAAGATACATTAGAACTCTTTTTCTCTGAGTGTGCAGCTAATGGTGTGAATTTCCTTCTTTCTCATCTCTCCCCAGCCTTTCTTTCCCCCCTTTTATGTAAACACTTGCTTTCCTAATGTGATGTTTAATTGTTCTGTTTGTTGCTTAAATAATACAATAATTATGAGCGACTGGCCTGGCTATTGACATTGTTTGCCGGTTATTATAAATAAGGAAACCAAGACACATGAAAAGATCAGACCCAGTTAATAACAAAGTCCCAGTGGCTGTGTGTACCTCGAGGAGAAGGGAAGTAGACTATTTTTTTTTTTATGGCACTGTCCCAAGCCTATTAAGTACCTTTTATAATTTTATTAAAAAATGTTTTTATTATTTTTTATTTGTTTTTGTTTTTATTGATTTTAGAGAGAGAGAGAAAGGGATAAGGATAGAAAGTTAGAAACATAGAAGAGGGAGAAACATTGGCTACTTCCTGCACATCCCCTAACTGGGGATTGAGCCCACAACCGGGGCATGTGCCCCAACGGGGAATGGAACCGGTGACCTCCTGGTTCATGGGTCAGTGCTCAACCACTGAGCAACACCGGCCAGGCCTGTCATTTCATTTTTGAAGATCTGAGTCATGTGAGATAAGCACCCTCATTCCAGATTTGCAAGGAGGAAAAGAATAACTCGTCTTCATCGCACTAACCCAGGTGGCCAAGACAGACCAGGGACTCTGGCTGGCCTGGCGCCAGGTCTGCGCCCTTCCCACTGCACTGTGCTTTTGGGGTGAGCAATTCAGTTGGGTGGGTGCCCACTTAATCCCAACAGGCTTTGTTCTGAACAGGATGGGGAACAAACTCTTAAAGTTACAGCACTTGGTTAGTGGCCTAGCGGGGCAGGTGGTCAGCATTGAGACAGCACCGAAATAGCTCTTTCAAGTGTTCCTCAACCCTCATCTGACACCAGCCTCCTGGGACAGTCGTGATTTTTCTGCTTGTCCCTCGTTTCTTTCTTTGCAAGACTTAACTTACCCTCACCCCAGCTCTCGCTGCTGGTGGGAGCAGATACCAGATGTGAGAAACCGAAGAAACAGTGGGTAGGTGATTGTTCGGATGAGTTATGTCCTCAGCCGCTTGGTCGGAGGGCTGGGATGTGAAAGCTGGGCTTCCAACCCACTGAACAAATGTCCTGATTGAAGTGGGGAGCAGGGAGTGGCCGACAATGGGGACTAATTTGTCCTTTAAGTTTAGCTAATGGTTTGCGAGGCCGGGAATACCTGCTGGGGATGGGTGGGGGATTCTCCTAGGAAACTGACTGCGCTCCATAATCCTTTAGAAACTGTCTCCAGAAGCTGAGACAAGGGGCTGGATCTATGGACAAAGGAGATCGGCCTGTGTGTGTGTGCCTGGGTCCGAGACCGCGGGGCATTCCTGCTGAGATACAACTTAGACGTTGGTGCCCGGGGCAGGCGCTCACGCTGAGTGGTTTTCAAAGCTGGTGGAGGGCATTTATCAGGCTGGGAAAGGCCGGGGACTCTTTCCCACGGTGGGGACAAGCCAGGAAGCCGCCTGCGAGTCCCGCTTGGCCCGCGAGCCGCAGATGCCAGCCCGAGGAGAATACTAATGAGAGCTGGCACCTGACTCCCACCTCCTCCTTTTTCCTTTCGCTCCTGCCAGGGACCAGGACAGCCCCCGGGATAAGGTGCCTGGGAGACCCCAGAGGGGACAGGTGACACGAGGCAGAGGCCTGTCCCGGGCCCGCCAGCTGCTTTGCGTTTCCTCCTGGGACAGGAGCCTTCCCTGGGAGGGCGGAGAGGCAAGTGGGACCGCTACACGCTTTTATGGCTCCGTTTTCACTTTTCCAGATGCGAAGGGAGAGTCATAATGACCTTGCCTACGTTTTGATAACATCCCTTGGGCAAGAGGAAGGGGAAACTCACAGCAGATAAACCCCGCGTTCCCCGCCAGCATTGTCTCGGGCCCGGCAGCGTGGGGTGTTGAGTGACGCCATAGGCAGCTGGAAGGGCTCATTTATTTGACCTAATTATTCCCAGTGTAGACCTGACTCATCAGAGCGGGCTCTTCTTCAAAGGCAATGAGAGCCAGATTGTCTCCTTGGCAGCCGCGGAAAACAAATGCGAGCCCCAGAATGGCTGTTAGATTAAAAAAAGGTGCAACTCGCGCTGGGGGCCAGCCGGTATTTAACGATGTTACCCAGAATAGCGGACTGGAAAGAGATGGTGTCAACCTCTTGACATTCTCGCTTTCTAAAAATGCTCTTCATAAAATTAATTTGCCCTTGGATGCCACGGACGAAAGTAACCACATGCTCGGAGCCATGGGAAAAGCGGAATTGTTGGTCGGGGTGATTGTGTTAATACTTGACTAGCCCGGCCAGCATGGTTCAGTGGTTGAGCATCGACCTATGAACCAGGAGGTCACAGTTCGATTCCTGTTTGGGGCACATGCCCGGAGTTGCAGACTCGATTCCCAGTGGGAGGCATGTAGGCGGCAGCTGATCAAAGATTCTCTCTCATCATTGATGTTCTTATCTCTCCCTCTCCCTTCCTCTCTCAAATCAGTAAAAATATATTTAAAATAAACAAGCAAACAAATGAACATCAGTGATGAGAGAGAATCGTTGACTTCTTTCTACCAGGAAATCTGTTGGGATTTTAATTGACATTTTGTTGATTCTATAAATAATATTTATAGAATATAAATATTATTGATCCTTCTTTTTACAAAACATTTTTATTGAATGTATTGGGATTACATTGGTTAATTAAATAGGGTTCAAGTGCACAATTCTATAATACATCGCCTGCTTATTGTATTGTGTGTTCACCACCTATAGCCTACTCACCTTCTTTCACCATTTATCCCTGCCTTACCCTCTTCTACCTGCTTCCATTGTCCTTCCCTCTGGTCATCACCATGCTGATGTCCGTATCAGTGAGTTTTGTTGTTGTTTTTTGCTTAGAAATCTTTTTGCCTATTTCTCCCAGTGCCCCTAACCCTGCGAGCTGTCAGTCTCTTCTCTGTGTCTAGGAGTCTGTTTCTATTTTGTTTGCTTGTTTATTTTGTTCATTAGATCCCACGGGTCATCTGACTCCAGGTCATGTTGACTGGACCATTTGACAGTGAAAGAGGCCACCATGAATGATTACGCTGGGGTAACCAGCACCAGCCCCCGGCTGTTCTGGGCATACCGGGGAGGGAGGTTATCCTATCTGTTGCCCTCTTGTCACTGCATGCAGTGACATCTCAGTAGTCCCATGGTCCCCAGAACTCTCACCTACTCCTGTCACCTTCAAAAAGTGTATTATGCGTCCAGTCGCATGAAGTACATTCCCGGCACCAACTCATAACTAAAACCCTGAAGCCTCAGTATCCCAGTGACCGTTTCCATCATTACAGCAGCGACAATGGGTTACCCTGAGAATTCAATCCCCGCAAGAGTTAGGGAACAGATGCTCACCACCCATAGTCTACTCTCCTTGTAGGAACCTGCTCATTCTCACTTAGGGACCTCTCCAACTCCTATATTCCTCAACTTTGAGGTCTAGTTCTGAATGCATGTTAGAAGGAAGGTGTTTTAAATAGTTTCTAAACGTGCATCCCTCTGGATTAAATAACAGGTCGATGCCTAGTCCTGCTGGCGCATCCAAAGCCACCTGTAAGTCCCCATCTGCTGAGCACATTGGAGCCCCTGGACCAACCCGTCGGGAAGGGCTTTCTTTGGAAGAAATAGAACGTGAACCCACGCTTCTGGGTGGATCCAAAGCAAAGCTCATATAAAATTGGCGGAAGAAAACTCAAAATATATTGTAGCAACAAAATCTGCATTCGTTTTTTTCTCGGTATCATTGGCAGTGACCTTGCATGAGACTCAAGGACGTGACCTTCCTGGCTCTCTGCTGTCATCCACTCAAGGTCAGGACCTGGGTGGAGTGACGAAGGAGGTGGTCGCTTTGAAACCCTCTGCCCTTCTTGTGAGCAGGAAGTCAAGTGGCAAGGATGCTATTCAAGCATCTTCTCGCAGCTTCGTTCTGTATGACCGAGGCTTCCTGTGTGTGTCTTTTGTGCTGGGCTCCTTCTCTGGAGACGCTCCGAGTCCATTCAGGTGGTCAGGATGATTAGCTAGTTGGATAGGCGAGAGGGCTAAGAAATCAAAGGCTCAGACCCAAGTCTCCATAAAAGCCAGGGAATCCTGCACACACAGAGCTGGCCAAGTCCTCAGATTGCCTCCCGGCTCTCACCAGCTGGCTCGGACATGTGTGTTGTGCAGGGCCCAGGACATGGATGGCTACATAACAAGCCTGTCCCTGGCCTGGAGTGTTCCCCCGAGAGGAGGCCCCCCAGATCTGAGCAGTCTCTATTAGACTCTGGAATTGTTCGTCAATCTGGCCGCACCTCCTCTCACGGCCTGGTGTTTATCTTGCAGTCATTTATGAGCGGCGGAGGGTTTTTCGTGGCTGTAAAAGCTGGTGGTGGAGACTGTACCAGCCTGTTGGAGAGATGATTTCGTGTTTTGGTATGCTGGAATGCGGGCGGCTGGATGGGACTCATGGAGGGAGGTGATGGGCCAGCAAGCCGGGGCTCAGAGGGCGAGTTGTTATTTATTAAAAAAAACTTCGGTCGGTGCCCTGGCTGGTGTGGCTCAGTTGGTTGGAGCGTCGTCCCCAGCACCAAAAGGGAGTGGGTTTGATTCTCAGTCAGGTCACACGCCCAGGTTGCAGGTTCGAACCTCAGGCCCCACCCAGTCAGGGTACATACTGAGAGAGAACTGATTCCGTCTCATATTGATGTTTCTCTCTCAAATAAAAAGAAAAGACAAACTTTAATGGAGTACCTTCCATGGGCCATGCCTAGTTTTCGCTACTGTAATAAAAGTATTCATGCTCTAGTCGATTTGGCTCAGTGGTTAGAGCACCAGCCTGTGGACTCAGGGGTCCCATGTTCGATTCCGGTCAAGGGCACATCCCCAGTGGGAGGTGTGCAGGAGGCAGCTGATCGATGTTTCTAACTCTATCCCTCTTCCTTCCTCTCTGTAAAAAAAATAATAAAAAATATATTTCAGCCGAAACCGGTTTGGCTCAGTGGATAGAGCGTCAGCCTGCGGACTGAAAGGTCCCAGGTTCCATTCCGGTCAAGGACCCGTACCTTGGTTGCGGGAACATCCCCAGTAGGGGTTGCGTGGGAGGCAGCTGATTGATGTTTCTCTCTCATCAATGTTTCTATCTCTCTATCCCTCTCTCTTCCTCTATGTAAACTATCAATAAAATATATTGAAAAATATATATATTAAAAAAATTATTCATTATTTCTGTAAGTGTTTTAATGCCTATTCTAGCCTAGGCCTTGTGCTGGACCCTCAGGGAACAGCAGAGAATGAAACCAATCCATACCCTTGAGATGATCTGGATTTAGGACCGGTGGGGCGGGAGGAGGTTCTTAAACTTGTGTAGGCCATCTGGTGAAACTTCTGGAAGTCTTTGAATAATGATGTTAGAAGCACACCATAAAGCACACATGATTACAGAGGAAGCCAGTTATGATAACACAGTATGGTTTTCAAAATATTAAACGAAGGCATCAGCGCTAAGTGCTAAGTATTGAACAAGTATCCATGGTCCATGCCTGCTCACAGCCCCTTCCCAGGGACACTGCCAGGATCCACGTGTCTTTATCCTCCCAGGAGCAGCTGGGTAAAGCTTGCGTGAAAAGATGACGTCAGTGGAGCCATTGTAAAAGAGAGCCAGAGCCGGCATGTGAGAGGACTGCTTTTGGAATGTTCGAAAAATCTTTGGACCACAGTGGCTTACAAACTGCTGTTTGTAAAGCTAACAAGACAGTGGGCTCCTGGTCATGGACATCCTTTCTAAAGACAGAAGCAGTCACCAGCCGTGGATCACTGCAGCTTTAACAGCACTAGAAAGTTCTATTCATGTCGTCATTTCCCTTCCTTTTACTCACACACCTCTCCGCCTTGCCTGCATCCTGTAACTACTGTTCCGGCTTCTGCCTCAATCTGTGCCCCCGAATTGCAATTTTGTGATCTCAAATGAACACTCGTGGCCTCTGAGATTGGCTTTTAAAAAATATAAGTAGCCGAAACAGGTTTGGCTCAGTGGATAGAGCGTCAGCCTGCGGACTGAAGGGTCCCATTTTCGATTCTGGTCAAGGGCATGTACCTTGGATGTGTGCAGGAGGCAGCTGATCAATGTTTCTCTCTTATTGATGTTTCTAACTCTTTATCACTCTCCTTTTCTCTCTGTAAAAAATCAATAAAATATATTTAAAAATATATGTAAATATATTTTTATAGATTTCAAAGAGGAAGGGAGAGAGATAGGAACATCAATGATGAGAGAGAATCATGGACCAGCTGCCTCTTGCATGCCCCCTACTGGGAATCTAGCCTGCATCCTGGGCATTGCCCTGACCAGGAAGCAAACCAGGTCCTTCTGGTTCATAGGTCAGTGCTCAACCACTGAGCCACCCTGGCCGGGCTGCCCCTGGCTTTTTATTTTGAGATTAACCATAGGAAGCCACCAAGCTGAAGGCTGCTGTCCCATCCTGAATCATGAAGACCCTCTGACTAAAGGAGCCCCCCAGTCCGTGTGTCCTTCTTAGGGATGTGGACCTGAGAGGCAGGCTGAGTGTTGGCAACGGCAGGGAACTGTAGAGCGTGGACGCTGACGTACAGCTGTAGAGCGAGGCGAGGGGATGAAGCTGACTCCACGGATAGGCAGAGCTGCTCAGAGAAGAGATGAATTAGTGGCCCAGAGTGGGAAGAGAGGTCAGCGGACAGGCAGAGAAGCAGAGAAGGCAGGGCTGTGAGAATGAAAATTCATGAAGCCACGTGCTGCGCTCCCTGGGATTGCTCTGGGTTCAGGCAAGTCCTTCAGCTGTCTCTCCAGTTCCGTTCTCCCCATGCGGCCAAGCTGTTCATCTTTTCCTGCATCGCATCGACGGCTAGCTTTCTGGCTGAGCTCCCCTTTTCTCTCTCACTGTGCTCACTGTTACCATAAATCTTCCTCTCCCCGGGCAGCTGGAGTGGACCTCTGTTCCTGGTGATCAAGACCGTCCAATGCCAGCGTGGGGAGGGTGGGGTGAGCCCCCCAGGACCAAGGGGCATCTGACAACTGGGTATGGACAAGGAGGGTGTCCGAGTGCCCTCCGCTGAGTTGATTTTGGATCTGTCAGAATTTGTCCGTTTAGTTCAAAAATGTGGAAGAAAATACCATGCTTCATTAAAATAATGTTTTTTTTTTCATGCCTTTGACATTTTAAGTCCATTGCGCTATGAGGTGTATATAGTAAAAGCTGTGCTTGGTGTGTTGGGAGAAAACTTTGGCAAAAGGTGTTAAAAACAGGACAAAAGTCCTCAAATGGGGTCACTTATCTCGACCCACAGGTTGAGAACCGCTAGGAGGGTCGCCTAAAACCTTTGGAAAACACAGATATTTACATTATGATTCAAAATGACAGTTATGAAGCAGCAACAAAAATAATTTTATGGTTGGGGGGTCACCACGACATGAGTGACTGTATTAAAGGGTGTCGGGACTAGAAAGATTGAGAACCACGGCTCTAGAGGAAAGTAACGGTAATAGCCAACCTGCATTTATTTTTTTCTGGCAAAACCTCCCAGCTCCTGCTCCTTTGGCCTCTAAGGCTTTCATTATTGTATCCTATCAGGGGGTGCACACTTTCAGCTTGACTTTTACTGCAGACGGTTGATAACTTGGTTAAGGTAGTGTCTGCCCGACTTCTCCACTGTAAACATTTCTTTCCAGTTGTTCTTTGCAGTTCTCTCCAAACGTTCATCGTGATTCATAGCTATATTGTAGGGATTTGCTTTAAAAGTACGTAAATATCCATTCTTCATCAAACTCTTAATTTGTTTCTTCATTTATTTGCAGAGCAACTCTTACTACTTTTATTTCCAGATTCAATTCAAGTATCGCCACTTACAGGAAACCATCCATGAAGCCTTACCTTCCTATGAGGTGCCTGTCTTCAGTGTGCTCATGGCATATTGCATGTGTCTTTATGACAATGACAATGAATAAGGACTAGCAGGTGCAGATGGCTGTGTGCAGACTTGCCCTGGGTTCTCACAATAGTAGATGTACTGCCCTGACCGGTTTGGCTCAGTGGATAAAGCATCAGCCTGTGGACTAAAGGGTCCTGGGTTCGATTCCAGTCAAGGGCATGTGCCTTGGTTGCAGGCATATCCCCAGTAGGGAGTATGCAGGAGGCAGCTGAATTGATGTTTCTCTCTCATCGGTGTTTCCAACTCTCTATCCCTCCCCCTTCCTCTCTGTAAAAAATAAAAAAATGTATTTAAAAAAATATTTAAAAACACCCATCAGGTGGCTCTCGGGAAAGAATTGAAGAAACTATTCCAGAAAAGATGGGACCAAGAGACAGAGACATGGTGATTAGCCTCTGTTTTTCAATTGTCCAATTCAAGAGACTCTACACCCAAGCATGAAGCCACATAAAGATGAACTTGATTCCAGGCTTAGAATTGCGTACACGGATGTGGCTCTTTTATCTGTGATCTTCCGTGGCGATTGCTTTCTTCTTAGGTCCATTGGGGTCTTTTTTTTAAATCCTTTGACCCAAGGCAGTGGAATACTGATCTGTCTGTGTTACCTCTAACCCTCCTAAGAGAGAAGAGCAAACACCCAAAGACATTTAAAAATATGCATTTTTATTGATTTCAGAGAGGAAGGGAGAGGGAGAGAGAGAGAAACATCAACGATGAGAGAGAATCATCAGTCGGCTGCCTCCTGCATGACCTCCATCGGGGACCAGGCCTACAACCTGGGCATGTGGCCTGACCGGGAATCCATCAGACCGTGACCTTCTCATTCGTAAGTCAACACTGAACCACTGAACCACATCGGCTGGGCCTCAAAGACATTTTAAAGTATCACACATACAAAAACCATGCAGGAGGAAGATCAGACAAACATCCACACACCGACACAGAACTGGAACACAAAGCCCGACACTTGAGTCACGTCCATGGTCTGGAGCTGGTGCTTGAAACACACTGGCACCTTCTCTCCCTCAGGAGCCTGCCAGCCGGCAGGTCAGGTGTGCAACCCGTTTGCAGACGGATCACCGGGCTGCCCCGTTCAGGTCGTGGCTCACCCTCTCCTGGGTGTGGTCCAGCAGTGACTGAGCTCATCACTCCGTCTCTGCCTCCCCCTCCCCTGCCCAGGGCACCCCCGGGACTCGCTTTAATAGCATCTGCGATTCCAGTGACTTTGGACTTCACCCCCTTTTTCTCTTTCCTGCCCTTTACTCCATCGTGCTAAAAAAAGCATTTGATGACTCCCCGTTGCCTGGAGGATAAAGGAAAATCTACTTGGTGTGACTTTTACAGTCTGGCTCGAGGCTGACTTTCCTGATGGATCTGTTGCTCTTTACTGACTGTCTCCCCACCCCGAGCGGGCCGTCGCCTCTGGCACCGGCGGCCTCTTAACACATTGGACTCCTCGTGACTCCCAGCGGTGCAGCTCTGCCTCTGCCAAAGCCGTGCCCTCTGCCCGGGATCCCTCTTCTCTAGCCTGGTGACGCCCCCATACCTTCAGGGCCAAGTTCAAGTGCCCTCTCTTTTCTGAGGCCCCTCTGTGCACAGAGCGCTTCGTACATGCAATTGTCATAACATCTCGAACATTTTCTCACACTATATAGTGTGTGTCTATAGATTTTCCCTCTTTCTTCTTTGTATCTGGTGAACCTCATAACAGATTGCAGATGTTCAAACAAGTTTTGTTGAATGAATATAGAGTATTCCCCCTTTATTCTTGGGAGAGAGATTCCAAGACACTCCTAGTGGGTGCCTGAAACCCCAAGTGGTACCGCACCCTATATATACAGTTATTTCCTGAACTACCATACATATATCTATGATGAAGTTTAATTTGTAAATGAGGCACAGTGAGAGATTCATAATCACTGGTAATAAAATATAAGAGTTACAACAATATACTGTAATAAAAGTTATGTGAATGTGGTCTCTCTCTCTCTCTCTCTCTCTCTCTCTCTCTCTCTCTTGCAACATGTAATTGAACTATGTTCATCTTTTTACTTAAAGGAACCCCCTTCTGTCTTCTTTAGGCCACATCTGAATGGCCAGCATCACTACCCCTGTGCTTGGGGGCCATTAGTAAGTAAAATAGGGGTGACTTGAACACAGCACCATGACCTCATGACAGTCAATCTGATGGCAGAGATGGCCACTAAGTGACCAGTGGTGTCTACAGCGTGGTGATGCTAGACAACAGATGATTTAGTCCCAGGCAGGACAGAGCGGGACTGGCGAGGTTTCATATCCTACTAAAAATGGCCTGCAATTTAAAGCTTATGGCTTTTTTATTTCTGGAATTCAGCATTTAATATTTTCAGACCACAGTTGACTGCAGTAACTAAAACCATGGAAAGTACACCTGTGGAAAAGGGGGTACAACTGTACATATGAATGTACCTTTATGAGACTAGAACCGTGGTGGGCAAACTGCGGCTTACAAGCCACATGCGGCTCTTTGTCCCTGGAGTGTGGCTCTTCCACAAAATACCTCTGCCTGGGTGAGTCTATTTTGAAGAAGTGGCGTTAGAAGAAGTTGAAGTTTAAAAAATTTGGCTCTCAAAAGAAATTTCAATCGTTGTAACTGTTGATATTTGGCTCTATGGACTAATGAGTTTGCTGGCCACTGGATTAGAAAATCTGAAAGTACTAATTCGGTTCCACATATTCTGTTGGTGTATTAGTTGTGTGCTAGGAATGGCTTTTAAGGGTTGTGGTGGGAAATTTTCTTGTCATAGAAGTCTTTGTCACCAATCCCATAGTCCTTAGCCAAATAACAGTCTTTTAAAATATATTTTTACTGATTTCAGAGAGGAAGGGAGAGGGAGAGCAAGATAGAAATATCAACAATGAGAGAAAAGCATTGATCAGCTGCCTCTTGCACGCCCCCTATTGGGGATGGAGGCTGCAACCCGGACATGTGCCCTGATCCTCAGAATTGAACTGTGACCTCCTGGTCCCTAGGTCACTGCTCAACCAGAGCCATACCAGCCCGGCATTTAGAATTAAGTAAACGGTAGACCCTGGCATTAGGGAGATGGAACTATAGTGACTCTAACTGGTGGTGGAAGCTGCAAGCATACACAGTGGGAGCGAGGAATAAGAAGCAGGTAGAGGAGGTGACGGGGGATCTGGTGACCCGGATGACTCAGCGGGAAGAGATCTGGGCCTGTAGAACTCAGCAGAGACCCAGTACTGACATGATCAGTAGGTGACTTCATGCTGCTAACCACTGGGGGAGATGAGCCAAGCTCCCTCATGTGGGAGGCTCGAGGGGGTGCGTGCCAGTGGGGTTGTACTCTTAATTAAAGACAACACTGGCCAGGCTCCAGAGCTTAACTCAGAGATAAGCTCAGATCTTCCAAGAACCATTTCCTAAGAGAGCTCGTCGGCAGAAGACACGCTTGTGTTGTAGTTTATGGAGAAAAAATCCTCCATAGGATCAGAGGCTATAGATGCTTGGAAGCTGCCGTGTTTCCTACTGTTTTTCCTTAATCAGTTCTCTCTTCAGTCGTTCTCCCGTGAGCCCAACATCATGTCAGAGAAGCTCCTAAATGAGGGGGGAGATTCAGGCAGACGATGAAACGGGTTTGTACATTTTTATCCCGCTGCCCCATGTGTTCACGCACATGGCTCAGCCCAGTCACGATCATCACATGTTTCTCGGTTGCGTGTTCTTATATCTTTTTTTAATTGCCCATCTGGAAAGCTCTCTGTGCGTAGAGGTTGTCCCTTGTCTTTCTCACACCACCCCATAGCCAAGGAAGTCAGCTCGAGGTGGGTTTGCTGGGCAGAGAGTCGTGCATTGCTGAGGCCTCGAGACCACTGCAGACTGGGAGTGGGGTTGACTCTGAGAGAGCTGGTGGGGGCCGTGGAGGTGGGAGGGGGAGGAGAAGGAGCAGACGTAGCACCCAACACTCTGTGCAGCCTGCATGGTTTTTAAAAAATATGTATCTTGCCGAAACCGGTTTGGCTCAGTGGATGGAGCGTCGGCCTGTGGACTGAAAGGTCCCAGGTTCGATTCCTGTCGGGGGCATGTATCCTGGTTGCGGGCACATCCCCAGTAGGGGGCATGCAGGAGGTGGCTGATCGATGTCTCTCTCTCATCGATGTTTCTAACTCTCCATCCCTCTCCCTTCCTCTCTGTAAAAAAAGCAATACAATATATTAAAAAAAATGTATCTGTATTGATTTCAGAGAAGAAGGGAGGGGGGGGGAGAGAGAAACATCAATGATGAGAGAATCATTGATCAGCTGCCTCCTGCATGCCCCACACTGGGGATTGAGCCCATGCTGGCTGGGCAGTGGTGCCAAGTTTTAAGCGAAGCTCTGTGTTTGGGTGAGGTTTCCAGACTAAAGGTTTTATGCTGTACCAACCAAGTTGATAAGCTTGTGTTTACATAGTTTTTGCCTTCTTGGTTCAGGAACATTCCAGTCTCTATGTATTATATGTACCTGAAACATAAACAGTGTATAAAACCCAAAGAGTTTGCCATATTCTTAAAAAAAACTGTTCCTTCTCCTACTTTCTCTAATTTGGTCAAAGGTACTACCTTTTCCTTTTTAATCCTATTGATTCTGAGAGAGAGAGATAATGGAGAGAGAGAGAGAGAGAAAGAAAGAAATATCAATGTGAGAAAGAAACATTGATCAACTGAGTTGCCTTCCAAATGTGCCTGAACTGGGGATCAAACCCGCAATCTAGGTATGTGCCCCGACTGGGATTCGAACCGGCAAACTTTGGATGTATGGGATGAACACTCCTAACAGCTGAGCCACCCAGCCAGGGCAGAGTAACTACTTTTATCCCCAACGCTCCGAAGCGGTGTTTCTTCACCTCTGCACTACTGACATTTGGGGGTGGCCTTGTTTGTTACCTTGATCTTTCCTGTGACCTGCGTGATGCAGAGTCAGGTGGCCATGGCAGAAGCACCTTTTGAATGAATGCCCCCCACGGAGGAAAAGAAGGTCCCCCGGGAAGCGAGAATGATGACGGCACACAGCTGGGGTGAGGAGCCGAAGAAGAGAAATGTATGGAGGCTTGGAATGCAGCGCGGAGAGGGGAAACATTCCAGAACGAAACCACCCAGACCCAGTAGGCTTGCCATTTAGGTTGGAGCCAAAAGAACAAGCTTGAGATCAATCAGCCTGAAATCCCCACGCTCCGAAGGCAGGCAGGGGGAACGCTGAAGTTAGCCCGCGTGGCTTCCTATAAACCGGGAGTAATCTAAAACAGACACTCTGCAAAGGACACTCGCAAGGCTTCCTGGCCCGGGGCCAGACACTTCAAAGCCCCATTATCAGTGAGTTGTGGTCCCTGCGCTGGGAAAGTTGGGCGCTGCTCTAAGGGGAATGTCAGCTCCGGGGCGCGGATTCCTCCCAGTTCAGCGCGAGAAGGTCAAAGTCACTGCCATGCTCCGCTGGCCGGCCAAGTGGCCAGCTCGGTGCGCCTCAGCTCGCCTCCCCTCTCGTCATGAATTAGGATGCTCTCTGACAGGAGGCAGGCTTGGAAAGGCTCTTCCCGGGCTGATGGATGATTCCTCTCCAGAAACTCGACTCTGCCAGGAACCCCTCACTCCTGAGCGAAAAGAGTGCAGGGAGGTGCTGGCCGGGCCTTCCCTCATTCAACTTGGCCTTGGGAGCGCTCCCTGTTGAGTGAGTCAGGTGCCAGCACTGGGTGCCCATGCGGGGTAGGGCATCCTACACCAGCACGCTCCTGGGTTAGGGCCGTGGCGGGCAAACTGCGGCTCCCGAGCCACATGCGGCTCGTTGGGCCTCTTGATTGTGGCTCTTCCACAAAATACCACAGCCTGGGTGAGTCTGTTTTGAAGAAGTGGCATGAGAAGAAGTTTAAGTTGAAAAAATCGGGCTCTCCAAAGAAATTTCAATCGTTGTACTGTTGATATTTGGCTCCGTTGACTAATGAGTTTGCCGACCACTGGGGCAGGGGATGTTTAAAGGCTATTTTGAAAAGATGAGGCCATGACTCATTTTTATTTGCTCCCTTTCTTGAGTTTTCTCTTATCTCTGAGCGGTAGTGATGCTCCAGTCGCCATGAGCTGTGAGCTGACCTTCTTTAATACTGAGAACTTCTTCACGGGGACCAGCGGGCCTTTTTTTTTTTTTTTTTTTTAAATATATTTTATTGATTTTCTACAGAAAGGAAGAGAGAGGGATAGAAAGTCAGAAACATTGATGAGAGAGAGACATCGATCAGCCACCTCCTGCACGCCCCACAGTGGAGATGTGCCCTCAAGCAAGGTACATGCCCCCGACTGGAATCGAACCTGGGACCTTTCAGTCCGCAGGCTGACGCTCTATCCACTGAGCCAAACCGGTCTCGGCAAGCGGGCCTTTTTATAGTTCAGTGAGCCACAGAGCACGTGACTGTTGTCAAGGGTGGCAGGTCATCTTCATTTCCTGTCCTGATCTTGAGGAGGTGTCATCCGAGAGGCTCAGGTGACTACTTGGTCTCCAGGAAATTGTCCTGCTTTTGTTGTTGTTGTGGGGTGTCTAGAATTGGTTGATTTTTGCGTTGGGGACCTGAGTGGGAAGAGGAGGAAAATAAAAAGCACAATTAGTAAGGATAGTTACTCCAGGCCCGGTAGTATCCAGCTTTGAATTCCAAATGGGATTGAGTGGCATTTTTGGGTAGAAAGGAAGGGACCCCACATGGATTCATTATGACATGCCATTGTAAGAACTTGTCAGAGCTTTGGGGTGTCTAGTAAGTGTGTCATTAGGGCAAGTTTCTGGAGAGATCATGAGATTTTTTTTCCTTAATCACTGCTCATTCTCTTTCTCAGGAAGGTATTAGCTAATAAGCATAAGGTGTGAACTCTCTTAGGGATATTAGCATCTTTTCAGAATACTCTTTTTTTTTAAAAAATTGTTTGAAATAAAAAAAGCAGCTTTATTGAGGTATAATTTATATAAAGTAAATTACACATATTTAAAGTGTACAATTTGATAAGTTTTGACATGAGTTTACCCATGAAACCACCACCACAATAAAAATGGTGAAAATATCCATTATCTCCAAAAAATTTCCCCATGCTCTTTTGTAATCGCTCCCTCTGAATCCCCACATATCGGCAGCCACCTGATCTGCTTTCTGTCACTGTGGGTTGGTTTGCATGTTCTAGAATGTTGTATAAATACAATGCATACTCTCTTTTGGTCTGACTCTTTTCACTCAAAATGATTATTTTGAGATCCATTCATGGGATGCATATATCAAGACTTCATTCATTTTTATTGTATCAATATGCCACGATGTGTTTATCCATTCCCTCGTTGATAGGCATTTGGATTGCTTCCAGCTTTGGGGCATTATAGGTTTTTGAATGGACATGTGGTTTACTTCTTTTAGGTCAGTACCTAGGAGTGGAATAGCTGGCTCAGAGAAGACTTTACCTTTTAAGAAACTGGATGCTTAACGTTGAAAGACACTATCAAAGTGTTTTCCAAAGTGGTTGAGCCATTTTATATTTCTCCCAGTTCCCCCACATTATCATTAACAAAAGGACAGTCAGTCTTTTAAATTTTAGCCAATTTAATATGCATGTAGTGAAAGCTTGCAGTGGTTTTAATTTGTATTTAGCTAAAGACTAACAATGTTTAACATCTTCAAGTGCTAATTTGTACTGGTTGGTGGGACTGTGCATTGGTGCAGACACTAAGGAAATCACTATACAGGGTTCTCAAAAAAGTAAAAAATATGTTTCAGCATTTCCACTCTGGGTATTTTTAAAAATGCACATATTTTGCTATTGATCTCAGAGAGGAAGGGAGAGGGAGAGCGAAAGAAAGAGAAACATCACCGACAAGAGAGAATCATTGATCAGCTGCCTCCTGCAGGCCCCACACTGCGGATGAAGCCTGCAACCTGGGCATGTGCCCTGCCCAGGAATTGATTCACGACCTCCTGGTTCATAGATGGATGTTCAACCACTGAGCCACGCCGGCTGGGCTCAATGTATTAGTTGCTGCTGCTGCCGACAGTAGGTGTACTCGTGTGTGGTTCTGGAAGAAAAGGCGAGATTAGGAAAATCTTGTTTATGTGTTCATGGCAGCATCTTGGTTTGAGTGCCCACCATCTCCAAGACAATGGGAACATGACAGGATCCTGTGTGGCCAGGACCTCCTGACATTCCTAGAGCATATTATTTGAAGAGGGCTGGCAGTTACGATAAGAAGGTCTCTGTGTGCATTGACTTAACAGTTGTCTTAGTATCTTCTAGCTTCTGTCCTAAGCTCTCTGGATGGGGGGAGAGAGAATATAAATACAAATACAAATAAAAATATAAATATAGATGCAATGAATTAATCAACTGTATAGGATATTAGGTGATAATTATACAGGAAAAAGAAAGATAGTACTGATGGGGCCAGGTTGCTTGGACACAAGGTCACCTGGAGGAAGAGAACAGTATGTCCATCACTGTGTCAATTTCTCACTACTAGTAGAACTCTGGCTGTTGTTTATTTTAATGAAATGTCATAAGTCTGTGAGGAGATGTCCCCTCACAGGGAATAGGGACTCTTTTGAGATGAGGAAGAGTCACAATTCAGGTCAGAAATGGTGGGAGGAGGGACAGCATGAAGTGATTTCAGATGAGAATTGATTCTGTTGCCCTAATGCCTAGTCCTGAGCATGGATGAAGATGTTGAGATGTTTAAAAGGACACTCCCACGTGGTGGGACCTAACAGGGTGGCTTCTTAGTGGAAACAGGCTAGACGTTAAAAGTGAGGAGCAGAAAGGGGGTGTCCATGTGTACCAGCCCTTTGGGACTGGAGTGTAGGTGTCTCAAAGTGTACAGTGGGATAGGCTCAAAACCAGATTAAAAAAAATATATTTTATTGATTTTTTACAGAGAGGAAGGGAGAGGGATAGAGAGTTAGAAACATCAAGGAGAGAGAGAGAGAGAGACATTGATCAGCCGCCTCCTGCACGCCCCCTATTGGGGATGTGCCCGCAACCAGGATACATGCCCCTGACCGGAATCGAACCTGGGACCTTTCAGTCCCCAGGCTGACGCTCTATCCACTGAGCCAACCCGTTTTCGGCTCAAAACCAGATTTTTGTGTTTCTTGCTTTCTCTGTTAAATGAAATGATTCTGAAATTTTCAACCATGCTAAGGGAAACCAACAGTGTTGAAAGGAAAGCAACTCACTGGAGCGGCCAGTAAAGTAATGAGGGGATTAGACTTAGAGAACTGGAAGGGGAAGGGGAAGTAAAACAGGTGACAAACCAAGGCTGTATTCCCATTCGCCTCCTCTCACCTGGAGATGTGCTTTCTCAAGCTAACAGTCTCCAGTTGGCAGTTCTGGCCTCAGTGTAATCAGGAAAGGTGAGATTCCTTTACACATTCTCATGTCTTCAGTCGAAAGACCAATTCCACTTTCAATACTCAGCCGGATGAAGGCCACACCCAGAGCTTCTTTGCATGCAGTTCTCTGTCCCTTGGTGCATTTCTTCACACGATCCGTCAGCAGATGAATGAACTTGACTAATTCAGTTTGGCAGTCGTAGGCAGTGGTGGGTTTGACCCACCTTGTCCTGTCTCGCGAGAGTTGCTTGTGCACATCACTTCCCAACTCTTCATTCATTGACATCATATTGGCACTTGAAACTGACCCTCGTGGGAGTATTTCCACCACAGAACTCATTGAGTTGTGCACATCTTCCCCCGTTGAAGATCTGCCTGTTAAGTATTTACCGGCAAAACAGCTGTCCTTGTGCTTTTGTCTCTTTTAATACAAGAAAAAGATTAAAAAACAAAACAAAACAAAACACAAGACACTTTTTTATGGATTTACAAGGGAAAAGAATAAAAAAAAAGCTATCAAGAGTTTTGGTTATTTGGATGGTTGGTTAGCTTCACTCACAAAACAAGAGAGACATCTGATCCAATTTACTAAGAGCCATTTCAGGATTTTGTGTCATGTTTCTGTGGGTGGCATGATGAAATATTTACAGTGTTCTTTTTAAAAATATATATATTTTATTGATTTTTTTACAGAGAGGAAGGGAGAGGGATAGAGAGACAGAAACACAGATAAGAGAGAAACATTGATCAGCTGCCTCCTGCACACCCCCTACAGGGGATGTGCCCGCAACCAAGGTACATGCCCTTGACCAGAATCGAACCTGGGACCTTTCAGTCCGTAGGCTGACACTCTATCCACTGAGCCAGACCAGTTTTGGCTAGAGTGTTCTTTCAAAGTTAAAGAACCCTGGACTTGAATCTTAACCTACTATCTATAAGATGAATGAAGACAGATAATTTATTTAAATCCCAAAAGCTTCCGTTTCATCACCTATAAAATGAGAAAAAAAATCATCTCATATGTGAGGCAGCTTTATAACTTGTAAGACTTTAAAAAGGGGATCTACTATGATTACCCAATCAGTAGGTGGTAGTGTTGTTATTAGATCTATGTAGTAAAAACATTAAGGACCACTGTTTCCCAGGATAAACAAATATGTTTTTTTTTAAAGATAAAAATCAATTCTAGTATTATACAATAGAGAAGTATTTGGTTGACCAAGCCCTTCCTTTTTGAATGGCCGCAGAGAAGGCCTTTTAAAATCCCAACTGAATGATTGTTTAGCATTAACATTGAAGTCATGGCAACGGTGTCTGCGTACCCCATTGCCGATTGTCACCCCGTGCAATGGAAGATAGCACAACATAAATACATATGGTTTACAGGGCAGTGCGAACAAAGAAGGGAAGCTTTTCCACGCTCACTTCCCCCTCTCCCCACCCAAAGCTCAGGGCCCCAGCTTCCTTCTCCGGCCTCTCTGGAGTGTGAACACTGATAACGGCCGAAACCCAGGAGAGCACTCTGGTGGGAATGCCTGCTCTTGATCAAAGCCGTATCATCCCAAGATTTCTCACTTCCTTCTTTATCTCGGGAACTTCTCCCTGCTCTCCATGACCCACGCCCATCTCCAGCCAGCGGGATCCGATTTTCAGCCGCAACCCCGTCTCCTCATCCTTTGGCGGTTGTTGATCACGTATCTGTCATGATCTCACTCGCTTTTTCATGCGCGAGGTGTTCAGGCCGGACGAGAGGTGTTGCGTGGCCGCCTCCGTGATTTCACGTGTGTTGATTTGGCATCGCAACCTGGCTGGGAACTCATCTGTGTCTTCCTCTCCGCAGCCTTTCCAAACCTTTCTCTCCTCGTTTGTGGTGAATGATCCTGACACCTGTTTGGCTGGGAACCGTTATTCTCTGGTACTGAGGTTCCTTTCCACGTGGAGGGATTCCTATTAGCAGAACACCCAGGTCTCATTCACCTCTTCCTTGGGAAAGTGTGTTTTCTTGGAGAGGAAGTTAGAAATGAGGATTTGGAGAGATATGGAGTGAGGAAGAGGATGAGGATTCTTTTCCCCTCGCTGTGTGAGGAGTGGGGGGCAGATGGGGCCAGGGAGGAGATTTGTCTGCCTATAAACACCTTCTGACCTGCTCCTTGGCGCTGAAAGGTTTATAGGGGCAAGCTGTGTTTTTTCAGCCTCCACATGCCTACTTCTGAGATCCAGTAATAAAGAGCTCATTGTTGCTGTCCACGTAAGCCACGTACATTCTCCGGCCTGAGATTGATCAGAGGTAAAGGTGATCATTTCCATCTCCCTCTGCTGCTCTCCTGGGCCTCTCCGTTGATTCTGACCTTGGGTCTGGAACCCGGGGCTGTTTTTCCCCCTGTGGGGGAGGCGGATGTGCAGACCGAAAACCCACACGCTTATGTAAATTAAGGACCAGGATAGAGGGAAAGGCAGCTGATGGGTCACACAGCACGAGAATGCGTGTGGTGTGGCATTTCCAAGGGACAGGGGGCCTGGAAATGCATGTCATTCCTCAGAACTGCCCGTGGGTTTGACCATCAATAGATCTTGCCCACGTGTTTCACTGAGTTGTGCCGCACTGAATGAGCCCCGTGAGATAAATGCATCCGTGGGAAAAGCGTGTGCTGGGGGCACATGTGATATTATCTCAGTCATCGCTGTCACATCGAAGTCAGCGTGGCCTAGAAAGATAGATGCCTCTGAAGGAATCACCCGAGAAAAGGTCTGGTGGAACCATGGTTGCTGGAGGAATCTCATTTTTCAAATATACCATATTTTCCGGTATATAAGATGACTTTTTAACCCAGGAAAATCTTCTCAAAAGTCAGGGGTCGTCTTTTTTTTTAAAAAATATATTTTATTGATTTTTTACAGAGAGGAAGGGAGAGGGATAGAGAGTTAGAAACATCGATTTAAGAGAAACATCTATCAGCTGCTTCCTGCACGCCCCCTACTGGGGATGTGCCCGCAACCAAGATACATGCCCTTGACTGGAATCGAACCTGGAACCCTTCAGTCCGCAGGCCGACGCTCTATCCACTGAGCCAAACCAGTTTCGGCCAGGGGTCGTCTTATTCACCTGGTGTCATCTTATAGGGTGAGTATATCCCAAACTCTATATTTTAACTGGAAAAGTTGGGGGGTCGTCTTATACGCCCAGTCATCTTAGACCCCGGAAAATACCGTATTTGTAAACCAGGACTAGCTTCTCTGAAAAGCCTTCTTGCAAGTGGCCAAGGCCCATGCCAGCTCCGGGGTGTCCGGGAGGGGCGAGGCTTCGGTTGTTTGGATGCAAGGAGGATAAATGGAAGGTTTTTATTCTCCGGACACTTCTTATCAGATGCGGAGTTGGAAGGATGCTGCTAACTCTGGCAGGAGTTAAACATCCGCTGAATTATGTGCTCCCATGGGAAAAGCCTGCCCTTGAGAAGGCGGTCTTTTTTTTTCTCCGCTTGGAGAGCCTCTGTTGGACTTGTACAATTCCTGGAAGTGTCTCGACAGCAGGATTGATGAAGAAGATGGTGTCAGCAGCCCCGGGGTTCCGGCGCGTTAGATCATTGAAGTTCTTCATTGTGAGAGGTGGTGGGGACGTTTGTTGAAAGGGCGATGACATGAAAGAAGTACCGTTTCCCCCCAATCTGCTAAGATGATCACAGCCTCACCTCCGAGCGGCTTGCACAACAGACATGACTTTTCGCAGCTCGGCCCGGAGTCAGTGTTTCCATAAAGCGGTCAGCGCGAGTGGGGGCGACCTTTGGAAAGGTCGCTTGGTTCCTGGGGTTGGGAAAACGTGGCAACTCGCTGTGAACATGGAAGCCATGGCGCAGCTCTGGGATTGGAGGAAAAATAAATCTCACTGAGCACCTGGTAGGTGCAGGTGTGATCTCACCGAATCCTCCCAGCAGCTGGTGGGGGCTCGGCACCCCCATTTTATTGCCAGGGAGACTGAGGCACCAGTAAATTACTCAATGGTGTCACAGCAGGCAGTGGGAAGGACACTAGGACTTAGAACTTGAGATTTCAACCCAGCTCTCATTTCTTTGCAGTGCGATCCTGGGCAAGTTATTTGACCTCTAACCTCTGTGTCTGATATCTCAGTTGAAGAATTGGAATAATCATGGTAATAATAAATAGTAATACCAATAATAATGTTTTACCGTAGTGAATTAGCTTATACTTTATGAAGGCCTTCCATATTCATTCTCTCATCTTCCCCCACCACATGCCTGTGCAATAGCTGCAGAGATGACTCAGAATCGGGGGAAATGATCAGCTATGGTATGTGAGGGTCATGGGTTCAAATCCTGACTCTGCTTTCAACCTGTCTTTTTGAGATTTAACCCCATTTTCAGTTAAAATGAGATTGGCTAAGAATACATGTCTTCAGATCTCACAGTACCAAAGACAGAGAGGTAAAGGATGGTTAACAAGTGGTAGTTTCTAGTAAGGTGCCATTTGAGGAATGAGGAATATGGTACTCGGATGTCACATGAGCCTTCAAAATCACACACTCTTGTCACACTTACCTGGGGAGATAAAGAGCTAGGTGCATGGGTTTTGGAGTTAAGTGGACTTGGAATTTAATTCTGGCTTCATTTCTTATAGGCTGTGTGAGATGGGGCAAGTGATTCAATGTCTCTGAGCTTTAGTTGGCTCATATATAAATTTATCTATAATCATAAGTGGGTGGGTGAAGGGGATGATAATATTATAAAAAGTGCTTTGCTAAATGCCTGTTTCATCCTTCCCTTCTTCCCTTTCTTCAGCCCTATCTCCTTCCTTCCTTCCTTCCTTCCTTCCTTCCTTCCTTCCTTCCTTCCTTCCTTCCTTCCTTCCTTCCTTCCTTCCTTCCTTCTATTTGTACTACTCTACATATCCAGTACATTTTAGGGGGTTATGTGTGACCGTTATTAGCAGGAGCAGTTTGATATAGCACAATGGTCGGCAAACTGCGGCTCTCGAGCCGCGGTTTGCCGCTCTGTTGACTGAGTTTGCTGACCACTGATATAGCGTAAAGCACGTTGGAATCTGAGTCAGAAGACTCATGGCTGGAGCTGGAGGAGTCCTGGCTGTCACTCTGGCTCAGTGACCTTGTGTACGTCACCTCCGCCGCCTGTTCCTTGTTCCTGCTAATAATCCTCGTCTCACAGGGTCTCTGTGAAGAGCACACAAGATGCTGCTGGTGGTGATGCTTTGCCACTTGGCAGAGGAGAGCTGGAGAAGGGGTAGGGTGACTAATGTGGAATGTGGGGCATCGGGCAGTGAATCAGTGGGTGTCTGTGTCAGTGCCGTGCGGCCAGATGTCAATAGCCCTTCATTGACAAGGCCAGTCCTGTCTCATGCAGAGCGGAGCGAGGTTCCCCTTTCATCATGTTGTCTTCATCGTTTATCTCACCATTCAGGTGCTTCTCAGTTCCCTGGTACCGCCCAACTCCCTGTACAGAATCTAGGAATCCTGAGCATATGTATTTCCCAACCAATGGGTTGCAGAAGTGGATTTACTGGCATTACTCTCACCAAAGTTTTAGATTTTAGAAAAGAAGCAATGTGATGGAAAATGTTAGATGCAATTGCACTTGAGTAGAGGTGGGCTCTTTGGTGGTGAGAGCTGAGTCTTAAATATCTTGATATCCTAGTGCCAAGCATAATGTCTTAAGAACGTAGTAGATGTTCAGTATCTAGCCTGAACGAATGAATGAATGAAATGTGTTTTTCTTGTTGACCGAACGAATGAATGAAATGTGTTTTTCTTGTTGACCGATGTTTAGTATCTAGCGTGAATGAACGAATGAATGAAATGTGTTTTTCTTGTTGACCGATGTTTAGTATCTAGTGTGAACGAACGAATGAATGAAATGTGTTTTTCTTGTTGACCGATGTTTAGTATCTAGTGTGAACGAACGAATGAATGAAATGTGTTTTTCTTATTGACCGAACGAATGAATGAAATGTGTTTTTCTTGTTGACCGATGTTCAGTATCTAGTGTGAACGAACGAATGAATGAAATGTGTTTTTCTTGTTGACCAATTCCTCCTTTTAGACCCCTACAGAGGTCAGGAGTGGCCAACTTGACCTCTGGCTCCCTTTGCCTTTTCACACGGGTCGGTCTGCCTTGGTGCTTACCGAGCTATGTGTCTGACGAGCGTCCTGCTTCCGTGGAGTTCTTTGTCTCACGGACTCTCCCCTCGCAGGATAATGCTATCACTTGAGAAATTCAGTTCTTAAAAATCCCATCTCTTCCCAAATAGGAAATGAGCTCATCTTGGTTGAGCTGTATACCTGTTATCGCATCTCCAGGACATCCCGTCCTACCATCCCCTTTGTCTTCACCGCTAAGAGGAAAGAAGAAAGAAAGCAACAGGCCGTAATGGTCCCCAGGAAACATCTCGGAAGTTTTCAACACTTAACTTAGTTATTATCACCTCTTACGGAGCAGAGCTTTTGGCAGAGCTGTGGGAAAAGTGGCCCCTGAAGTGGAAAAAATGAAGAAAGGGGAAAAAATGAGATCAGTGAAAACGAATATAGTAGCACAGAGCTCCAAGTGATTCAGATTTCTAAAAAGCACGGCGATGATAGATAGGTACGGGGAGTGCTGTGTTGTGGGTTTGCCGAAACCCCAAACAAGGCGCTTGGAAAGCTCCAAGGCGAGTCTGTCTCCGAAGCCTCCCCGGGGAGACCTTGCAGGGAGAGAGCGAATATCTGTAACTATTTTGAGAAGGTCACACATTAAACAAGAACCCTGTGCACTGAAGTCACGTGGGGGCTAGCATGCAAGGTCACGGACGTCCATGAGGCAAAATATTCCACAGTGTGGAGTGTCTACAGCCAGTTGGACCCTGGTTGCATTTCTTTAGGAGTTGGGACATGATGCTTCGCCCTACAGCCTCCACAGCTGTAACAAACACTAGCGAGGAGCTCTCTCTCTCCAGTGGATCTGGAATGACGCCATATTGGATGGCAGATGCATATGTGGTTACAGGAATGTTCTCCAGGACAGGGACATTTTCCCCAGATGTCCCCACACTCTCTTCTGGGCCAGTGGTTGTGAAGGGTGCATGTGTGATGGTTACGTTCTGGTGTTTCTCGAATTTCCAGTTGGGCACATGGTCTAGGAATCCAGGGCCATCGATGGGTGATCCAGGGTTCTAGAGGCAGAAGGCTGGGCCTTTGCTGGCGTGTAGCAGGTAAGAACATGGCTTTAGCATCAGATGTCTTCCCTCTACCACTCACTGGTCACACGACAGAGGGCAGATTAAGAATTTTGGAACCACCAAAACTGGTTTGGCTCAGTGGATAGAGCACTGGCCTGGGGACTGAAGGATCCCAGATTTGATTCCGGTCAAGGGCACGCACCTTGGTTGTGGGCACATCCCTAGTGGGGGGAGTGCAGGAGGCAGCTGATCGATGTTTCTCTCTCATTGATGTTTCTAATTATCTCTCTCCTTTCCTCTCTGTAAAAAATCAGTAAAATATATTAAAAAAAAAGAATTTTGGGACCTACTATTGTTTAAGGACGATGGTGATAACAATATTTCCCTCACAGGATTTTGTGAGGATTCAGTTAAAAGAATGAATGCAAACAGTATCCTGAGCTGAACCTGAGCAGGGTTAAGGTGTTGTTGTTATTCTCCACCTGCAGACTCACCGGGAAATCAGGAGCTTATAGCATCTATAGGTGATGGCCAAGGCCATCGAGGCCCGGAGGCTGCATAATACCCCACCCAGCTTCCCCCTCTGCCCAGCTTGCTTTCTTTGGTCCCCAGCAGGTGCTTATCCTCAGCATTCTGACCAATTGGCTTCCTAGATCCAAATCTCAGAATCAGAGTCGGATTTTCGGGGGGAGGGGGTCCAACCTATGACAGCCTTCAGTCTGCCCCTTCCCCTCCTAACTGTGCAAACAGACCGGGGGCTCCCTCTGAAAGTAGTTCTAATACATGTTGGGGTGATACCTGCGTGAGAGAGGATGAGTGCTGGGGATGCCAGATGTGCGAACAGGTGGAAGACTGGGTGAGGTGGGTCTCAAATCAAGAAACATAAGTTTGTTCTCAGGGTCAGCGCGCAGGGAAGAAAGGGGACAGGATGACAAAGACAAAGCAAAATAGGAAGAGAGGGGGGTTAAACTGGCCTTTTAGAGAGATTTTTGAAGGATGGACTATCCCACATTGGACTCAAGATAGTATTAAACTAAATAAAGTTGATTACTTGTTGAGTAGGTGTTTGTGCCTGGTCCAGGTTGGCACACCTACGTTCTTGCCATGAAAAGGACACAGGAGTAGAAGGGCAAATTCCATTTTCAGTTTGGAAATTTGGTCTCTTCCTAGAGAGTGAAGACTGGAAAACAGATTTTTAAAAAAATCCTCATCTGAAGATATGTTTATTGATTTTAGAGAGAGGAAGGGAGTGGGGAGAGAAAGAGAAAAAGAAGACGGAGGAGGAGAAGGAAAAGGAGGAGGAGGAGAAGAGAAAGAAAAGAAAGAAGGAGAAGAAGAAGAGCGATGTGAGAGAAAAATATTGATTGGTTGCCTCCTGTATGTGCCCAGACCAGGGATCAAACCTGCAACCTACATATATTCCCTGATTGGGAATCGAACCTGCAACCTTTTGGTATACAGGATAAGGTTCTACCCAGCCAGAACCAATTATTTTTCTTTAAAAAATTATTTTTTTATCTTTCAGTTACAATTGACATTTAATATAGCGGTTTAAGGGATCCAGCATAACGGTTAGACACTTACACAAGTTATGAAGTGATCCCCCTAAAAAGTCTAGTGAATTCTTTCTTCCATAAGGTAGCTTTTGAAAACCTCTTGGAGACAATCATATATTTTAAAAGGACCCAGAACAAAGCAGAAAAAAAGGAGCTTGCAGTACAATCCACATGGGTTTGACTGAATTTTCAAGTTTGTGGGCAAACCACCAATTTGCCACCAAATCAGTTGGGTAGCATTGGATTCTTCCAGCAGACTGGCTATCCCTGGAGGAGGGGTCCCTCTTCAGTGCCTTGCTTGGGAAGGTTGACATCTCACCCAAAGATCAGCCCTTCTTGGGGAACTTTTATAAACTTTAAACAAAATCTGTATGTTTTTATTGATTTTGAAGTATGAGGAAGGGAGAGGGATAGAGAGAGAAATATCAATGAGAGCCCTAGCTGGTTTGGCTCAGTGGATAGTGTTGGCCAGTGGACTGAAAGATCTTGGGTTCAATTCCTCAGTTGAAGGTTTGATCCCTGGCCTCCAATAGATGTGTCTCTCACTAAAAACAAACAAACAAAACAAAAACAAAAAAAACATTGATGAGAGAAACACATTGATCCACTGCTTCCTACATGTCCCCCTACTGGGGATTGAACCTGCAACCTGTGAAGGTGCCCTAACCGGGAATCAAACTGATGAACTTTTGTTTCATGGGTCAATACTCAACCACTGAACCACTCCGGCTGGGCCCGGGGAACCTTCTGATGGAGCTTGCTCCCACCCAGGAGAAGGCACGTGCCCTTAGGCCTAACGGGGGTTTAATCTGCAGTGTGGGCTGGATTCAGGCTCGTTTCTGCGCAGGCGGATTACTCACAGGCAGCGTGCTGTGGCTTTGAGGAGATGCTTGCAATGCACGCATGTGTGGTGAAAGCTGGAAGGGCATGGTCAGAACTGCTTCCTGCAGGTGCCGCGCAGGGACCCTGGAAATAACTCTCCTCTTCAATCACCGTCTTCTGCTGTATCTGATTGCTGTATCCCCCCATTTCTAAACACCACGCACATTACCCTTCCTGCTTGACAGCAATCTAGACAGACTCAAGATGACTTCCAGAGCTAATTTTCCTGGAGAAGGAATCTTAGACTGTTGAGCGTATCTAATAGGTCAACAGACTTTACCTTCAATCTTTCCATGGGATTCACTCTTTGACATGAACTTGGTTTATTTTTCTTTAGTCATGTATTTTCATAGAATGCCTCCTATATGAAAATTTTAAGCCCTGGCTCTAATATTTTCATTAATGACCAAGGACATTTATTCACTCATAATTCCATAACTATCTGCTTAATGTTTCTCTGTCATACGAGACTGTGAACTCAATGTGGAACTGGTGGATCCTGCCTTTGGGCCTCCTTTCCTTCATTCACATCAGCCCAGGCATTATACCGTCTACATGTTACAGGGGACACGAGGTTGGGAAAGAGGGACATTCCCACCACAAAGAAAAGATTCCTTGATTTCTTGATGAGTAGCAAAAAAATTGACACAAGTATCGCGTGAAGGAAATTGTTGAGTTGGGCATGTTGCCGAGAGCCATCCTTTTTTCTTTTTTTGTTTTGTTAATCCTCACCCGAGGATCTTTCCCCATTGATTTTTAGAGAGAGGGAAAGACAGAAAGCAACACTGACGTGAGAGAAACACATCGATTGGTTGCCTCCTGCATGAGCCCTAGGGCCCAGGCCGGGGATGAGCCTGCAACCAAGGCACGTGCCCTTGACCAGATGGAATCTGGGACCCTTTGGTTCCTAGTCTGGCACTCTATCCACTGAGCCTAACCGGCTAGAGTGAGCCATCCTTTC
This sequence comes from Lasiurus borealis, assembly GCA_004026805.1. Taxonomy (NCBI): domain Eukaryota; kingdom Metazoa; phylum Chordata; class Mammalia; order Chiroptera; family Vespertilionidae; genus Lasiurus; species Lasiurus borealis. The sequence goes on from PVJN01002195.1 coordinate 88,426, forward strand.
TTGGGTGGATCATCCTTGAGTGAGCATCCTTGCCACTGGCCATTAGCTTTCTGATGTCCATGGCTTCCCAGTTACAGCACGACAGTGCCTCGGGTGAAGGGCGACTCCTGGCCGCGCTCATCCTCTTGTCACATCCATCTGAGAAGTCAGGACACTGTCCTGGCAGCCTTGGCTCTCCCTTTGCCTCTCTCCCACATCAAGAGCATTCCGAGCATTTTAACATATGAGGTTATCCTCATTTCCATCATAACTCGCACCGAAAATGCTGACATTTTCCAATGCATTTATAAGATCTCCACCTTTTGGAATCTGTCTTTTCTTGCTGATGAAAACCATCTGATTTTGGCAGCGCCCGTTGACAGAAAATGTTCTGGCTTGCCGGGTGTGTAAGACTCGGTTTCACGGAGTAGCCATGCTTTGCTTCCAGGGATAGTTATCATTGGAAATGCCAGCACTTTGGTTAGTCATAGTTGTACTTTGGAAGCCTACTGCTAGGCAAAAGGCCTTGGGGGAAGGGAAGGAAATCTTGTTAGTTGTAAAAACAATCTACATATATTAAAGCGATGATTGCAGGAAATTAAACTAACAGCCAGCCAAGGTATTTGGATGAAGGCCTCTTGAGTCTTTCTCGTCCCCCTTTCTGTTCATTACCCATTCATCTGGGCACCATCGTTGTGTTCTCGAATTCATTGAGGGGCAAGATATGTCCTCTTTTTCCAAAGGGATTTTTGGCCCTGGCCAGTGTTGCTAAGAGGTTAGAGCATCAGCCAGCACACTGAAGTGTCTTGGGGTCGATTCCCGGTCAAGAGCATATACCTGGGGGCTGGGTCAATGAAGTAGCAAAATAATGTGTTAAAAGTGTCAGGTGGGTGTTCAAACAACAGTCAACACCCCATTGGGCTCATGTTTGTTCCACTCATTCCCTCTTTTTCTCTAAAATCTTGGGCATAGAATAGGGAGGTTAAAACCTCCCCAGAAATAGGTTGGACTACAATCAAAAGGAAAAAAATAAACAGGAACCCACCAATACACCTAATGACTGTAATCAAACAACTAAGTCTTAGTTCTTCTCCTCCTGACCCCATACTGTCTAAAGAAAGGATTTTGGCCGAAACTGGTTTGGCTCAGTGGATAGAGCATTGGCCTTCGGACTCAAAGGTCCCAGGTTCGATTCCAGTCAAGGGCACATACCTTGGTTGTGGGCACATCCCTAGTAGGGGGTGTGCAAGAGGCAGCTGATCGATGTTTCTCTCTCATCGATGTTTCTAACTCTATCTTTCTCCCTTCCTCTCTGTAAAAAATCAATAAAAAATATATTAAAAAAAAAAGAAGAAAGGATTTTGATTCTCAATGTGTAGGCTCATTGATTTGGACAAAAGTCTCCATTAGGCCTGACTGGGAATCCAAATCTCCCAAGAGCCGCCCCAGCACATTGCTAAATGCTTAAGAAGGCACTTACCCCGCCCACCCATCGGGGTCACATGGGGTCCTGAAACCTTGGGATGATGTTGAACTAATTGAAATCTTGGAGATGTGGCCATTGGTGATTTATCGAGAAATTTATTAGCCCGCCTTGGCCCCTTTTCCATCAACACGTAGTTATTACATATCTGTTACTTGTATGACACTGTTAGACACGGAGGTAGCTACAAAGGAGCAGAAATGCTTGCTCCCTGCCAGCCTGGCTCACACCGTCTTCCCTCCATGGGACCCCTCGATGCCTCCAGGCCCCGGTGCTAATCCCCCTCCTTTGACCACTTGGGTCTCCCATGCTCTTCCAAGAGCTAGTTTTAGCGAGACGATGTCTCAGCTGCCTGGACTCGGCTGCTCTTCGGAGACCGTCGTTGGCAGGTTAATTGCAAGTTAATCAGAGCCAGATGGCTTTAATCAGACTCGCGGAAAGATTTTGGAAGGATGCAGACTCACCAAAAGGTCCACCAGCCTGGAAACGGTCCGATGCAGATAACAAAGGTTTACAACACCCGGGTGAGTTCTACACGGCTCTCAACGAGGACCCAACGCTCTCTGATATAATTGAATCAAAATATTGACTTCCCAATAGAACAGAGCATTCTTAGGCTACGTGTGGGGTCAGAGCTCTCCCATGTTGTATAATCCCGTTCTTGCTGTGGGATTTGACCTTGGCTTTCACAGGCGGCCTGCGTGTATCTGTCTTGTCCAGGCTGGGCTCATGCAGAGTTAGAGAGAGGTTTGCCTTTGGGATCATTTTCCCTACGTTTTAATGCTTTTCCATCTTCTCCTGTGGATTCTGGGCTACCGAGGTGGTTGCTCAGGGTTCTGTCCTCAGCTTTCCAAGGTGACTCCTAGTTAGTTGATGAATAATGTGTGTTTGGTTATTAACAGCTGAGAATGTCTTACTTAACATGTTATCCCTGCCTGCGTTGTCTACACGTGGAATTACAGGCCTCTACACTGGAACAGCAAAACCAATGAGCAGAGTTCAGAAACTCTGGGCTTGCTCCTTGTGGCTGATGTCTTCTGAATAATGAATGCATATTAATAGCTTTCTTCCCCGAGACTCAGATGTCGAAAATTAGTGAATGGCTTTTAAGATATATATATTATTGATTTTTCACAGAGAGGGATAGAAAGTCAGAAACATCGATGAGAGAGAGTCATCGATCAGTCGCTTCCTGCACACCCCACACTGGAGATATGCCCACAAACAAGGTACATGCCCCTGACCGGAATCGAACCCGGGACCTTTCTATCCACTGAGCCAAACCGGTCTCGGCAGTGAATGGCTTTTGAAGTAAATTTGGTGATAGGAGATTCCAAGTATAGACAGAGAGGGGAAAGTGGAGGGAAGAAAGAGAAGGAATCCTATAGATTTGCTCACTCTAGGGTTAGACCCTCCAGGGAGCGTTCATCAGCAAATCTCCTGGGTTGCTACATACACCATTCGCTGAATTTTTATCCACAATATTGCCACTTGGAACCCAAACCTAGGGATACTTTTCCTGGAAGAGCACAGAGCCTTAGGAATGAGTTCTGGCTTCCACAGATATTCTCATAAATCACCATGGAGAACTATAATGTTGAGCGCTCTCAGGCATTTTCAAAGGCTAATGTCAATAGCAAAAGAATAAAGAAGAAAAAATATCCACGCGCAACACAAATACGATGTGGCTCACCGAGTCTCCTCATCTCTTTGACCTTTTCCTGTGGTAGTGTTGGCGTTCTTTCTCCTAACGAAACAACATGCAGCATTTTAATACTAAATTAGAATTAAATGGGCTTGCGGAGATTTCATCTGGGAAGTTAGATCAAAGTGTTCTTGAAACACATCTCAGAATTTCGTTGAGTGCAGCGTCTCGGGCCAATGTTATTAAAATATAAAATGCAATTAAGGGCAAACTGGAGAGGGAGCTATAGGGTTCCAAGAAAAATATTTCTTAATTATGTGGTAAGCCTATTATGTAACATCCCTCTTCCAAGACCAAACAACTGGTAGGTGGTTAATGTACACACGTGGCCGTGGACAGGATCCAGCTACACCTGGGATGCAGAACTCTGGCTCTGCAATACATGGCTGCCGGTGACTACATTTGGGGGAGTGTCTTTCTCAGCCTGAGATATCAGAAGAGGTGATGCAATCTCAAAGAGCTGTACTCTAGCTCGCCGTTGAGTTTCCAAGAGTGAGAACCCAAGCTCTCCTTAATGTTCGGACATGTATGGGCATTTTTTAGAATTTCTTATTGGGCTAACCCACTAAGAAGTAAATTTGGTGAATGGAATTGTGAGAGATGGCAAAAATGGCCCCTCCTTTCTATCTCTCTCTTGAGCCCCTTTGCAATGTGAGTTTGCAGCACTTTCCATCAAGGGATGGAGTCTAGTTCCCCCCCGCTGGAATGGGGGCCATGCTTATGGCTTTGGGCAATAGAATGCAGGGAACTGAAATTATATCAGCTCTAAGGCCAGGTATCAGGAGATTGGAGGTCCTTCTGCTCTCCCTCTTGGGAGTCATCACCATCCTGTGAACCTGCCTGGGCTGGCCGCTGGATGATGACCAACCTGTGGCTCAGCCACCTTGGCACCACAGCTGTCAGTCAACCACCAGACACGTGAGCCCATCCCAGCCTCGCCAGTTGACCCCAGTTGCATGATGGAGCTCAACTAAATCAGTTCCTGCAGAATGATCTAGCTGAATGATAGACTCATTATCAATAATCAATTTGCATTTTTTCAAATGACTCCATTTGCGGATGGTTTGCTATGCTACTTACTATACATAACTCATACAGGGACCCAGGTGTCTCCTGGGAAAGCAAGTACCCTAAAGGTAAGGGGCACACACATGTTGCAAATGGCACAATTTCATCCTTTTTCATGTAGAGTAACGTTCTATTGTATATATCCCACATCTACTTTATTTATTCTTCTATCAATGGACATGATTGGCTTTTTTATCCTTTTGTATATTTAATAAAAAATATTTTTATTGATTTCACAGAAGAAGGGAGAGGGAGAGAAAGATAGAAACATCCATGATGAGAGAGAATCATTGATTGGCTGCACGCTCCCCACTGGAGCCCACAACCCAGGCAGGTGCCCTTGATCGAAATGGAACCTGGGACCCTTCAGTCCACAGGCCAATGCTCTATCCACTGGGCCAAACCGGCTAGGGCATGATTGGCTTTTATGACCCCGTATGAGCAGACTCCAACATACAATTGAGGAGAAATAGGATAAACATCACTTTCTGTGATGTGCTAGGCATATTGATAGTTTAAAGTTTCTCTTTAAATAAATGATTTCCAAAGAGGGACCATTTTGTTATAGTTAGGTATACTCAAATTAGGCATTGTTTTAAAAATTTTTTATTTTTATTTGAAAAGTACATTTTTATTGATTTCAGAGAGGAAGGTAGAGGGAGATAAAAACACCAGTGATGAGAGAGACTCATTGATTGGCTAAAATAGGCAATGTTCTAAGCTTAAATTACAACCCTGAATTTATAGAGAAAATTAAAAATATAATCAGCTACTTTCATGAACTTTTAAAAGATACTCATTTTTATGGAGTCAGAGCTGAGGGGAACTTTGTCCTGACTTTAGCAAAGTGTGCTGACCAGGGCAAATATTTCATCTTCTTGACAATGTCAAAGAATGGAGGCTTTCCTGAGTATTCTAAATAGATACTTTATCATCCTCAAAAAGGCTCATTTCTAGGTTGATATGAAAGCTTTCTGACTGTAATTTAAGTCTATTCCTCTTGTATCTTTACAGACATGAAAAGAAATTGATTGACATTCACTTCCTAGCAACTCTCCCACTTTGACAAAAGGTGTTGAAAAGGTGGCTTGAGTATCTAATTCCAGCTTACTTAAAAATAACCTTTCATCATCACATAAAGAGAACAATTTACAATTAGGCAGTTAGCTATTATTGGTCCAGTCTTAAGACCTCTCAGTTTCCAGGTAAGAATGTCCTAGTCAGTTTCTGACAACTTCCCTTCTTAATGTCATCCGATGTTAGATTTTTTTTTTTTTATCGTGTTAGAATGAGATCAACCCTCTTAACAGATTTTTAGGTGTACAATACAGTATTGTTAACTACAGACACGATGACATAGAGCAGATCTCTAGAACGGATTCATCTTGCATAATTGAAACTTCATGTTGAATTTTCAGAGAGCAGTGTTTCTCAGGCATACATTTCCAGTGATGTAAATGGCTCCTCATTTATCTTTTCGCTGGATCCAGCCTGGAAGAGATGGGCCATTTGGAATATCGTGGCTGTAATGCTTTGAGTAAAATAGGAAAAATATTACTTCCCTTTACACACATGGTTAAGCTGTGTCTTTGACAAAGAGAGAGGGGATCCTTCTTACACGACAGCTTTCATTGTAACATGGAAAGGCATGCGATGCACAGCGGGGATTGAATTGCTCTTCTTTTCTCTCCCCACTCTTCAAGGAAGAGTCAATCTTTCAAAACACCCGGGTGACCTCGCCTTCACGAAAGTGTATGGAAGATATCAAAATAGTAGTCCTTTTGGATGTCGCCTTTCCTGCCCTTTCTCACTGCATATTAGTTTGGTTTTGGCCTTTTCGTTACTCTGGGAAAACTAGATGCTGAATTTTCAACCTCAGTTTGATGAGAAGCAAAAGATCCTATGGGAAAAACGCTTGCCTCTGACTTTTATGTCCCCAGCAATTACACAATTAGAATAGTAATAATGGGCCCTAACAGGTTCAGGCCTTGGATTGAAGAAGGGTCCTGGGTTCCATTCCAGTTAAGGGCATATGCAGTGGTACCTCGAGATATAAGTGCCCTAACATATGAGATTTTTGAGATACGAGCGATTTTTGCTTTGAAATACGAGTAATTGCGCAGATCGGCCAGCTGCACACGACCCACCAGTTTATCACGACTCGAGCGTCTCATAGTTTCCCATGCCTCAAGGTTATGGAACAAATTAAACTCATATCTCGAGGTAACACTGTACCTTGGTTGTAGGCTCGATCCCTATATAGGGAGCATGCAGGAGGCAGCTGATCCATGTTTCTCTCTCATCGAAGTTTCTCACTCTCTATCCCTCTCCCTTCCTCTCTGTAAAAATCAATAAAATATGTTAAGAAAGAAAGAAAGAATGGTAGTAATGGGAGAAATTGGGGGCTGGTTAATGAGATTCCAAGGAGGTTGGGTAAGAAAGCATGGTACAGAGAGAAAACCAAAATCTAGAGTTTAACCAACTTGGGCAGAAATGGTATTTCTTAGCTCCTAATCAATAATTAGGAAAGTATTGAACTTTTCAGTCTTTGTATCTATAAAAATGAGGCCATCATTGTGTACTGCCAACGATGAGATGAATTAACATGCATGTGGCCATCTAGTTTATTGTCTGTACGTAGTAGGTGCTCAAATACGCTCTGTGGCCATCAGCGGTCAGATTGCTCAGGATTCCCGGGCCTGGATCTCCCTCTGTTGCCCTTGGTTGGGTGAAGCAGAGATATTTCCCTTCACTCATGGGTCTCTTCACCTTCTCTCCTGGCTTCTGACCTTTCCTTGTGTCACTCAAGTGTTAAGTTGCCATGTGAGGCAAGTAGGATGTAGACGGTTCCTATGCAGCATGGGGATGGATCTTTCAAAGTAAGTTCTTTTTTTCTACCTAAGCAGTTCTGACTCTATCCTGAGAATTCTATTCTAGAATTCTCCTCGGCTGTCAGGATAGAGTCAGGGTTTTCCAGGAAATCAGTTCATCATTGCCTATCCTTTCAAATCTTAAAAGGTAATTCGTATCTAGAGTCAGGATTAGCTCAAAGTGTATGATTTCAGGATCAGAATAACCCCCTCAGGCAGCAAAATTTCGGTCTCCTGATTTCCCAGAAGGACAGGATCTCTCTTGCTGGGTACTTACTAGTTTGCGTGTGTGTGTGTGTGTGTGTGTGTGTGTGTGTGTGTGTGTGTGATTTAATATATTATTATTGATTTCAGGGCGGAAGGAAGAGGGAAAGGGAAATAGAAACATAAGAGACTTTCTACCGGGGAATGAGCCTGCAACCCTGGTATGTGCCTTGATTGGGAATTGAACCTTGACCTCCTGGTTCATACGTTGATGCTCAACCACTGAGCCACACCAGCCAGGATCTGGGAACTAGTTTTGATGAATACAAAAATAACGATAATATCGGGGGAAAGAGGAAGATAAGCAGGGAGGGTGCACAGGACTCTGTCTTGGACCCTCAGGATAAAGGGAGCTATGGCAGGTGACTCACTATGCGGGAAAAAAGATAAAGATACAATAATAATTATTTTTTTAAAATATACTTTATTGATTTTTTACAGAGAGGAAGGGAGAGAGATAGACAGTCAGAAACATCGATGAGAGAGAGACATTGATCAGCCGCCTCTTGCACACCCCACAGTGGAGATTTGCCCGCAAGCAAGGTACATGCCCCTGACCGGAATCGAACCTGGGACCTTTCAGTCTGCAAGCCGACGCTCTATCCACTGAGCCAAACCAGTCTCGGCTACAATAATTATTTGCTGGCAACATGCAAAAGAGAAAAATTTCACCTACAGCATAGCGTTGATTGTAAATAGCTATTAGGCCAGTTCTTTCTTCCTCCAAATTGATAGGGCTCCTTATTTTCTGAATATCTATCACCTGATTCCAAGCAATTAAGAAGCTATTGGAGCAGAATTTGCCACAATATAAAACTTTTCATGAACAAACTATGGCAACTATCTGAACCTCTTATTCCTTCCAGACATACCACTATCAGTACATTTCTCAGCATCTCTTGCAGTCAGGAGTGGCCGCCTAACAGAGTTCTGGCCAATGGAATTTGGGTAGAAATGATGTGTATTACTTCCGGGTCTTATCTATGTAAAACCATCCTCCACAAAAACAAAGGACCAGGGAGATGTAGTCAAAGGGGGAGACTTACCGCACAGAGCTGATGGCCTCTCCTATCATTGGCTAGTTGGTGTTGAAGCCCCGAGAAGACTGGGGAGCCACAGAGGTTTGGGGATCTTAGCTCATCTAGCAATTATTACCAAAGCGGTACGATTCGATCTAAACCAAAATGGGTGACTTTTTCTCTTTTGCAAGTGGTGACACTGCCGTAGCATTTGTGGCGGGCAGCAGGAAAACTGACGTGGGAATCTGGGAAGATCGAGACCCATGCCAGACAGTGGCCAAACACTTAGTAAAGCCATTACCTTGCGAGAGCTTGGAGGGCCAAGGGAAGACACAGCGCGGAGCTTTAGGTTGGAAAACAGAATGTCACTAGAGTGTGTGAATGTTATTGGCTTCGCTTAGGGCAGTGGTTCTTAACCTTCCTAATGCCGCGACCCTTTAAGACAGCTCCTCATGTGGTGATGACCCCCAACCATAAAATTATTTCCGTTGCTATTCATAACTGTACTTTTGCTACTGTTATGAACTGTAATGTAAATATCTGATAGGCAGGATGTATTTTCATTGTTACAAATTGAACATAATTAAAGCATAGGGATTAATCACAAAAACAATATGTAATTGTATATTGTGAAATATTTATTTCTAATTACAAATAAATGAAATTTTGTCTTGAATCGTGGTGTAGCATGGGTAACAGTCTTCATGTGACAACAGTAAACTACATTGCTACACTTTGCTACACCGAGGAGCGGTCTGTTGGTTCCTAAGACCATGGGAAATAGGTGTTTTCCGCTGGTCTTAGGCGACCCCTGTGAAAGGGTCGTTAGACCCCCAAAGGGGTTGAGACCCACAGGTTGAAGACCACTGGCTTAGAGAGTTTTTCAAAGACAGATGAGCTGAAGCCAGATTTGGCCAATTTGCAAGCAGAAATGAAAAAACAGAACAGAAGTGTGGGGCCTGGACAGTCTGTAGAAGCCAACTGTTTCTTGGTATTTTTTGTGTGTGTGTTTTTAAAATATATTTTATTGATTTTTTTACAGAGAGGAAGGGAGAGGGATAGAGAGTTAGAAACATTGATGAGAGAGAAACATCGATCAGCTGCCTCCTGCACTCCTCCTACTGGGGATATGCCCTTGACCAGAATCGAACCTGGGACTTTTCAGTCCACAGACCGACGCTCTATCCACTGAGCCAAACCAGTTAGGGCGAAGCCAACTATTTCTTGACTCCGCACCATGGAAGGGTGCACAGAGCTGGTGACAAAGGCCTATTAAACCTCAGCTCTGTTGCAAAGATCCAGTCAAAGGGGGAGACGTGCCGTGCAGAGCTGATGGCCTCTTACTAACGTTCGAGAACTATGCATGGTGGGGAGAAGGAGTGGCAACAAATCAAAGAGATAGAACGGGCTCGCGCGTCATATCTAGCAAAGAACATTGGGTGTGTTTACTGGCACATGACATGGACTGGAAGCAAAGAGATATGAAACCTACCAAGTTTCAAGGGAATCCCGCTGCCAAAGAAACCATGAGTCTGGACCACAGCCTTGCTGACTTAAGCCTTGGATCTCTTGGGTGCCAAGGGGAATGGGCAAGAAGTGAACCATGGAAACTCTATTGTCCTAAACAGACTCTCCTCTCCGGTTCCGTGTATATCTTTGGGGAGTAATCTTTAGGGGAGTCTCTCTCTCTCAGACCAGACCCCGGGGTCCCAAGAAAAATGGCCCAGGGAGTTTTCTCCAGGGATCCTGGCAGTGGGGTGGCTGAGTTCCGGGAAGAGAATGAAGTGTGTGTGTGTGTATGATGGGTGCCCATTTCCAGATGTGCCCCCAAAACACCGCCCAGGTGGGATTCTCCCTTTCTTCTTCATCTGCTGATTGGTGGCCTTTTTCCAGATCATCTTGGAAGCCAATGAAATTTCAGGGTGTTTCTGCTATTTTTAACACCTCAACTGGGTGTTACTCCTTAGGAGTTAGGTTTTGGAAACACATTGATAGTTTTTTCCTTAATAAAACTTAAAAAAAATGATTTTTTACAGAGAGGAAGGGAGAGGGATGATAGAGAGAAACATAGATCAGCTGCCTCCTGCGCACCCTCCTACTTGGGATGTGCCCACAACCAAGGTACATGCCCTTGATCAGAATTGATCCTGAGACCCTTGAGTCCGCAGGCAGTTGCTTTATCCACTGAGCCAAATGTTAGGGCAATAAAACTTCTTATCTATTTGAGACAGAAAGAGAAGAAAACCGCTTAGGAGGCAAATCCTAAATAGACATGTGTTCCTCAGGGTTTTGCGTACAATAGACCACTCCTGAGAGCTTAACAAATAAGGGATTCTTGTAAGAAGGGTGATGAGACATCTCAAGGTCTGGATGCAAATTAAGCAGTCAGAATCTAGAACAGTGGTTCTCAACCTGTGGGTCGCGACCCCTTTGGGGGTCCATCGACCCCATATAGGGGTCGCCTAAGACCATCAGAAAACACAGATATTTACATTATGATTCACAACAGTAGCAAAATTACTGTTAGGAAGTACCAAAGAAAATAATTTTATGGTTGGGGGTCACCACAACATGAGGAACTGTATTAAAGGGTCCCGGCATTAGGAAGGTTGAGAACCACTGATCTAGAAGGAAAGGAACCTGACCACTCTTGGCTTTTGCTGAAGGCGACATTCTCTTTGACCTTGGGCTGCAGGGGCTGGGAGGTGGGGGTCTGTGTTTCCTGGCACTGCTTTTCCTAGTCTCTGGAGAGACAAGTTGATTTTCTCAGAAACAACCAGATCCTTTTCTTGCGTGTCTGTGTAGACTTCATTCGAGGGCTACGGCCTATCTCCTGTTTTCAGTTTCAATTTGCGGAATTCCTCCAGCCATCCTCCCGTGAAGATGTTTTCTAGACCTTTCTCACCATCCATTGTGAATGCAATCCATTTGGACACTGATGTGCCCGGGCCATTGAGGAGATGGTCACTCCTCCTTTGATCTGATCATGGAAGCTTCTCTATTTTGAAATCATAGCTAATTTTCAGAGGTTTCTTTTGTTTGTTGTTTACTTCTTAATCCCCTCCCCCTCTCTCTCCTTCTCTTTCTTTCCCTTTAATATAAACTTGTTCTGCGTGGCCTGGCTTATCATGCTGTTTGGCCATGCATTTCTCTGAACCGTAACACAGACTTTTACTAGTATGTGGATTGGATTTCATGGTTGCTTTCTAACTCAGTAGTCCAAATTATATAGATGATTTTAATTCATGTTCAGTCTGAAGGTTCTTTCTTTGCATAAAAGCTTTCTGTATAAAAGCAAGTCTCTGTACATTTGCAGCAACTTTGCAAATACGGGAGAAGCATAAGGAGAAATTAAAAGTCGGCTGTGGTCTCATTTCTTAGGGCTGAAGTAATACTTCAGTGTAGTCATTCCTAGATGTGATCTCATTTTAATATGTGTTTTTAAAAATTGATTTCAGAGAGAGGAAGGGTGAGGGCGAGAGAGATAGAAACCTCAGTGGTGAGACGGAATCATCGATCAGCTGCCTCCTGCATGCCCCACACAGAGCTCGAGCCTGCAATCTGGGCCTGTGCCCTGACCAGGACTCGAACCGGGACCTCTGGTTTGTGGGTCGATGCTCAACCTCTGAGACACACTGGCTGGGCTGATCTCATTTCAGATAACAGCACCCCATGAAGGTATCATAAATCATATTTTGACTTGTACATTCTTTTTTTTTTTTTTTTTTAACAAATCCACACGGCTCTATGAGTAGCACGGGCTCTGACACAGTTTAGCCAGGCTCTTCTGTGACGACAGATGCACCCGGACTTCCAGAGAGCCCCCCAGAACCTGTATCAGCTCCTATCCTCAAGCACCAACAGGAGGAATGGGCAAGCACAACATCTAACAATCAGCCAGTTATTCTGGCCACACGATGCAAAACCACCAGCTTCAGAACACTTTCCTTCTTTAACTGATGGGTTATTGAAACTTAGCCCCGAGGTCCAGAGACTCCTGCCAGAATTTCCTGATAGGAATCTTCCATCCGTGTTTATATAAGCCTGTTTGCATGCATTAGGGGGCAACTGCTGAATGAAGTACCCCAGATCGCCAGATTGGTGAGGACACAAATCATTTCCAATGGAGGTTAAAGTTGCCGTTTCTGTCACTTTCCACAGGGAAGAATGGGAGGTTTCTGGAGCTGGCAGCTGGCTTGCACCTTATCATTACTGTTCTCTCCTACTCGAGTGTGGTCCATGTGGCACTTCCTGTGTAAAGCATGAGACCACTGTTTCCTTTAGTCATTTGTGGCCACAACAGCACCCCCTGCTCAGTGGAAGATATATTTTTTAAAAAATATATTTTGTTGATATTTTTGCAGAGAGGAAGGAAGAGGGATAGAGAGGTTGAAACATCGATGAGAGAGAAATATCAATCAGCTGCCTCTTGCATACTCCTTACTGGGGATGTGCCCATAACCAAGGTACATGCCCTTGACTGGAATTGAACCTGGGACCCTTGAGTTCACAGGCTGATGCTCTATCCACTGAGCCAAACTGGTTAGGGCTCAGTGGAAGATATCTCTACATCCCAAGGACATCTTCGCAAAGACAGAACAAATGGTATCCTTGCTCGTAAGATGCGAAGAAATGCAAAAAAATCTATGAAGAACTCTTTCCAATACAACTCACCAAATATTCAGTCTTAATCGGTCCTAATTTGTTAAAAAGTAGGTATATAGATACTTTTAACAATATAGATAAGTTAAAAAACAAAAAGTAGGTCCATGTAGTTACTCAATTCAAGAAGGTTCACTTTGCTGCCTCATTCTGCTCATTGTCTGTTGCCTGTTTGCAGAAATGTCTTTTTTCAAAAAAAAGTTCTCAATGTGCTTTTCTTTCTGTTTTGTATAGCAACAGAAGGTAATGATGTAGACTTTTTAAAATAATTTTTTTGGGGGCAGGAAGAATAATTTCAGTTATGTGGTGACAGAAAACTTTCCCAAGTACCATATTTTCCAGCATATAAAATGACTGGGCATAAAAGATGATCCCCGACTTTTCCAGTTAAAATATAGAGTTTGGGATATACTCACCCTATAATATGACACTTGGCATATAAGACGACCCCCAAATTTTGAGAAGATTTTCCTGGGTTAAAAAGTCATATTATATGCCGGAAAATATGGTATATAGAATTTTTTTAAAAAAATATATTTTATTGATTTTTTACAGAGAGGAAGGGAGAGGGATAGAAAGTCAGAAACATCGATGAGAGAGAGAGACATCGATCAGCTGCCTCCTAGATGCCCCACACTGGAGATGTGCCTGCAAGCAAGGTACATGCCCCCAACTGGAATAGAACCTGGGACCCTTCAGTCTGCAGGCCGATGCTCTATCCACTGAGCCAAACTGGTCTCGGCCTGTATATAGAAATTTTTGACTCGATCTGTTATTATTGTTGCTGCTGTCAAGCTTTCAATACCACTTCTGGTTGGGTCAGCCAAGATTTTACCATTTAACCATTTTATATCCATTGTATATATGAAGTTTTTTGCTTTTCTTTAGGATTTAGTTTTCATGTTATTTCATATTATTGTGGAGTGGATGTTAAACCTAAATACAGAGTTTCCTGGGAAAGAATTAGTTAAATAAAAAAAATCCTGACTTTTTTTAAACATAGAAAATGTAAGATTCACACACACACACACACACACACACACACACACACATGCTTATTAATACATAAATATGCATTTTAAAAAATGATAATAAAAAAGAGGTCAAGAAGTACTTGAAAAGATGCTCAGCATCACTAATCATCAGGGAAATGCAAATCAAAACCACAATGAGATACCACCTCACACCCGCTAGACTGGTTATAAAAAACAACAGCCCTACATGGTTTGGCTCAGTGGATAGTGTGTCAGCTTGCAGACTGAAGGGTCTCAGGTTCAATTCCGGTCAAGGGCACATGCCCAGGTTGCAGGCTCAATCCCCAGTGTGGGCATGCAGGAGGCAGCCAATCAATGATTCTCATCATTGATGTTTCTATCTTTTCCTCTTCCTTCCTCTCTGAAATCAATTAAAAAATATATAAAAAATGCAACAACAAGTGATGGCGAGGATGTGGAGAAGAGGGAACCCTTATGCACTGTTGAGGGGATGTAAATTGGTGAAGCAATTATGGACAACAGCTTGAAGGTCCCTCAAAAAATGAAAAATGGAGCTACCATATATATGATCCAGCAATTTCACTTCTAGTATATATCCAGAAGAAAAATACTATTTTGTTGTACGATTTTGAAGGGATTTTTCTAGTTAGCTCTCATGCTATATGTACTCCCAGGGTTCCCAACAGATACTTAGTGATCAGAGCTTCCTCAACAAAATGACAAAAACTTGACAGTTGCTAAGGTTTTTTTTTTTAAATAAACGCCTAAGTTTTGGGGATTCCATTCCCAAGTGGAGCCGGCCATCTTCACAAGGGAACATCAGAATTCTAAAAATTAATTCTTAGCACACGTACTGAACTTTTCATTTTCTAATGCATTTTTTATTGTGGTGCACATGATATAAAGCTGATCATTTTAACCATTTTTGAGTGTGCAATTCAAATGGCATTAGGTATATTCACAGTGTTGCACAGCCATCTGCACTGTCTATTTCCAGAACTCATCATCCCACAAACTCTGCACCCATTAAACAATAATTACCCATCCCTCCCCATCCCATCCCCCATAAACTCTAGTCTACTTTCTTTACGATTTGCCTATTCCATGTGTTTTATATAAATGGAATCACATTATTTGTCCTGTTGTGTCGGACTTATTTCACTTAGCGTAGTGTTTTCAAGGTTCATCCATATTGTAGCATGTGTCAGAATTTCTTTCCTTTTTAAGGCTGAATACTATTCCATTGCATGCACAAACCTCACAGACCTCATTTGGTGCATCCATCCTTCTGATCATGACATTGGGGTTGCTTTCATCTTTTGCTGATTGAAAGGCTGGTTTGAACACTGGTGATTCCCTGATTTCAGTTCTTTCAGGCATATACCCAAGACCAAAGTTTTTTTGTTTTTTTTTAATATTTCACCTTCTTTCATTTCTCTATGGTAGCCAGGCCAGATGCTGTTATTCCCATTTTGCAGATATGGAAATTAAGTCAGAGATATAAATGATTTGCCTGAGGTCATCCTGCTAGTTAGGAGAAGAATTGAGATCTCCTGATCCATCCAGTGCTCTTCCCACTGTCCCTGGCTGCCATCCCTTTAGGCCGATTTATCACTAACATCGAATCAGGGAAATGCTCTCACATATTGATTAGTATGGCAGCTTTTGTGGAATTTCTAAGGAGCTGTATTCCACATCCCAGTGATGGATCAGTCTGCATAGTTGTCCAAGGCTCTGTATTCTGGGCATCAAGGATACTCTAGGAACTTCAATGTTTGTTCGTTTTTAGGTGCTTCTCAACCTGTTGCAAGATGCAACTTAAAACATAAAGATGGTTTGTTGCAAAGACACTTCTCCTAACCCACATACATCCTGTGAGCTGTCAGGATCTTTTCTCTTCACGAGCCGAAGACAGCTGGTCAGTGCACACTGTCCAGAGCCTGAGCCACACAGGTGGATAGTCGTGGAAGCTCGTGGATCAGATACATGTTAATGAACTACTCGTGTTCACACAGAGCCTAAAACTTGTGGTCACGTCTCTTGGCTCTTGGAAAAGTGATGGAGGAAAGATACTTAGTGGGCTCCAGAATTCTATGAATGAGTTTTCCATCCGTCTGGGTTTGTGGAGGAACCGCCTTTGTTGTACCTTTGTTTTGATTGCATGAAGTAAGATTCTTAAGACTTGGGCCGAGCCGAAACCGGTTTGGCTCAGTGGATAGAGCGTTGGCCTTTAGAATGAAAGGTCCCAAGTTCGATTCTAGTCAAGGGCATGTACCTTGGTTGCGGGCACATCCCCAATAGGTGGCGTGCTGGAGGCAGCTGATCAGTGTCTCTCTCTCTCGTCAATGTTTCTAGCTCTCTATCCCTCTCCCTTCCTCTCTGTAAAAAATCAATAGAATATATTTAAAAAAAAAAGAGTTGGGCTGAGCTCCCCATTCAGGGCACCTGGTTTTCCATGCATTTCCTCGCAGCCTTTGCCTGTCCTGTGTGCTCTGGGTTTCAGATCTCTTGCCTCTTCAAAGAGAATTCCCTGCCCACCTCCCACAGGAGTTTGCTTGTCATCCATGACTGGATCACGTAGGGAGTTATCTTTCCATTTGTGGCTACTCAGCCAGCAAACTCTGTCTGTCAGCTAATTACATTTCTTTGTGTGTTAACTACAGACCCCGAGGCACTATGAAAAGTTCCCATCTGACACACACGGGGAGAAAGGAGGAGAATAAACCAGCATGCTGGGAGGTTTCCACCGTGGGAGGGTACAGACTCACCGGACTTCTCAGCATCCTTTGCAAACAGTGCCCATTGTTGGGGGAGGCAGCCAGCTCGGACCAGGAGTCAGACTTCAGGTCCCTTGCCTCCCTCCAGACCAAGGTCACTGATCTAAGTCACGGACTTGATCGGAACCAAGTCCTCTTTGGGAGGTTTCTAAATCCAAAGCAGGGAGGGAGGGAATCACTGTACCCTTCCCTCCCCCCCCCCGAAAACAAGCCTTCCCTTGTAATGATGAGCTTAGTTGTAGGCGTACATTGCTCAGCTTCGCTTTGGGGCAATGTGATTCACACCTGAAGCTGATGGGCTGCTGACATATGGAGCTTTAGTGAAACCAAGCTGACTAGGGGAGCATCTGGAGACCAGGGCTGGGCCTTGGAAGGGCCTGAGTGATGTGTGTGTGTGTGTGTGTGTGTGTGTGTGTGTGTGTGTGCGCGCGCTCGCAGAGACCATGTTTATCTTTTCTACCCAAAAAAGTTGGAATAACATGAATAACCAGATTGAACTTGGTCAAAATGTTGTGTCAAGAGAGATTTGTTTTCTTTTGTGAGTGTTACAGGCATTACTTGAAAGAGTTGAAGTGTGATTTGGTCATGAAAACAGCTGTGTGAAGGGCACATTACTTCTCTCTCAGCAGAACATCTCCCAAGATGGATTTCTATTGGCTTTGAGGAAGCGGGGAGGTGGGGGGGGGAAGAGGGGGGAGAGGAGCGTTAAGGCAAAGGTTGCCCAGAAGCTCGTACCAGGAGATTCTGCAATTCAGAACCTGCAGCAGAGGGCCATTGCAAAGGTCTGGTGATGCGAAAGATATGTCCCTGCTCTGGAAAGAGCTATCCATAAAAGTCAGTCCCTTAGAAAAATTAATGGCAGCCTCTGGAATGGAATTGTCCCTAAATTACAGAAGAAAGCAGAGTACGTTTCCATTTATTAAGCATTTATTCTGATCGAGGCATGGCACTGGATCCTAGGAATACAAGTACCATCCATCCATTCATTCATTCATTCATTCAGCCAATATTTATGCGCCAGGCACTGTGTTAGACACCAGGGATCGAGTGGTGCACATGGACAAGTATCTGTTTCATGCAGTTTATTTACTAATGGGAGAGTCAGAAAGTTAAAAAGTAAGGAAGCCAATCACATAATTCATTATAGGGAGCGAGAAGAGAATTGCAGAAAAGCAAAATGAAGATGACATTCCACCCTCACAGTGGTTGATTTGCTCATTTGCCCAACCAATGTTATCGAGGGCCTCTCCTTGCCAGGGACTGTGCCAGGCACCACCCCTTCAATGGGCTTTCTCACGCCCTTCTAATTGGATCAACAAAAATAGGCCAATTCCTCTGAACTTCTGCAGGCCATTGGCCGCCTAGACTCGCGTGAAACCTGGGGATTCTGAGGTATCTGCAAAGGCAGCTCTTATTCCCACCTTCATTTTACAGTGGTACCTCGAGATATGAGTTTAATTTGTTCCGTAACCTTGAGGCGTGGGAAACTATGAGACGCTAGAGTGGAGGTAAACTGGTGGGTCGTGTGCAGCCGGCCGATCCGCACGATTACTCCTATCTCAAATGTTGCTCATATTTCAAAGCAAAAATCACTCACTCGACAGCTCGTATCTCAAAAACCTCGTATGTTAGGGCACTCGTATCTCGAGGTACCACTGCATTTAGAATGTTTCCTAAGAGGCTCAATTCCTCCTTTTGACCAGAGTCTGCTACCAAAGACCATCAAAACTCTCACTACCAGATCTAGAACTGCTCAGTCCGTCAATCAGAGTGGAGTTTCGTGGAGGGATGGGACGGTACTAAGTGGAACTAAGATCACAGCTTAAATGTCTCCCCACCGGCGTTGTTTGGCAGGATCACACCCCCAGAATCAGGGAAACCATGCAGATCGTTTTCAGATTGAACTGGCTGTGGGTGGACAGTTTAGGGTGGTGACTTGGAAAGACGGTGAAGCTTGGAGATGCATAGGCCTGACTCCGAATCTCAGTTTCACTTCAGAAGGTGAGATGATGCGTGGACAGTGGTTGGTTCATCATCGTCGTTCAGACACTGAGTGTAGCCTCCCCGCTCTCTTCCTGGTTTCCCACTTCCCTCTTCTAAAGGGCATCTCATGCCCAGTTGGCATGGCCCAGTGGGTGAGCGTCCACCTATGAACCAGGAAGTCACAGTTCTATTCCTGGTCAGAGGAGATGCCCAGGTTGCAGGCTGGATCCCCAGTGGAGTGTGCAAGAGGCAGCCGATCAATGCTTCTCTCTCATCATTGATGTTTCTATCTCTCTCTCCCTCTCCCTTCCTCTCTGAAATCAATAAAAAATATATATTTTAAAAAAGGGCATCTCACTTTTCCTGGCAGTGACACACTCCTAAAGATGTTCACCTAGCCCTAACCAATTTGGTTCAGTGGATAGAGCGTCAGCGTTTGGACTGAAGGTCTCAGGTTTGATTCTGGTCAAGGACATGTACCTTGGTTGCAGGAACATCCCCAGTGGGGAGTGTACAGGAGGCCGCAGATCGATGTTTCTCTCTCATGGATGTTTCTAACTATCTCTCCCTCTCCCTTCCTCTCCGTAAAAAAAAGTCAATAAAATATATTAAAAAAAAAGATGTTCAGCTAAATCTTCTATCATCACAGAAATATGAAGAGGATAAACTCAACCTCTCCTCCCCTCGCTCTGCTTTCTTCTCTCTCTCCCTCTTGTCCTCACTCTTCCCTTCTCTTCTTCATTTGATTCTCCGTAGGAAGAGTGGAGCTTAGCAAGTGTGCCTTAACCAGGAAGCTGGTACCAGGCACCAGGCCAGTTACTTTCCAGGCGTTAACTCAATCTTCACAAGAACCCAAGAGGCAGGTACTGACGTGACCCCATTTTATAGATGAAGAAGCGGAGACTTGGAGGGGATTCATTGCTTCGTGAATGGCTTACTCCAGTGGTCGGCAAACTGCGGCTCGCGAGCCACATGCGGCTCTTTGGCCCCTTGAGTGTGGCTCTTCCACAAAATACCACGACCTGGGCGAGTCTATTTTGAAGAAGTGGCATTAGAGGAAGTTTAAGTTAAAAAAATTTGGTTTTCCAAAGAAATGTCAATCATGTGCTGTTGATATTTGGCTCTGTGGACTCATGAGTTTGCCGACCACTGCCTTACCCACTAACACTCAGCCCGCAGGTGGAGGCACTGCACTTTGAATTGTGGCAGCCTGATTCCAAAGCCCTTGTCGGGCACTTTGGGGTTTGCTAGGTTTCTCTCTCCCTTTAGATCAGAGGTCGGCAAACTCATTAGTCAACAGAGCGGCAAACCAAGGCTCGAGAGCCGCGGTTTGCCGACCACTGCTTTCGACAGTTACGCTGAGTGTGGGGCATGGGACCTTGGTACGGCTGGGGGAGCAAGCGGTGGGGAGTCCCCCCGAGAAGTACTAAGTGCTGTGTATGCGGGCCCATGGACGCGTGTGCCTCGCCACGAAAACTTGTCTTCCCCCCCTCCCCCCTTACTGTCCACCATCTGTATCACACCTGGAGGCTCTGGGAATTTTCCAGAAGAATAGATGATTCATACAATTATTTTCTTACCATGGCGAACCTCCCAGGGGAGAGACGCGAGGGGAAAGTTCACGTACAAAGATGGGCTGCGCTTTTAAAGGCCTCTTAATTTGGGGAGTTGGAGGAGGCCGGGCCGCTAATTGATCGGCTTGTTTCTAAACCCGCTAATTGAGCCTCAGCTTCGTTCCCATGGCTCCTCGGCTGTTTTGGCGTCGGCCGCGCGCCCTGATTGAGGCTTGCCAACGTCAGATGCTTTGGGGTGTAGAGCTAACAATCTGGCGGAGCATCTGGACATGTAATGTAGATGCTGTGATGGAAAAATGGGGAACTTCCCTCCCAATTAGAGAAGATTGTTCTGTTGCTCACTCCGCTGTTACAAGCTCGCTCTCTTAAATAGCCCCACCGTCGCAATTCCAAAGTGGAGGACAATTCTGTTTTGGAAAGCGTAACGTGGGTATTTTTAAATGTTATTCCAACGGCAAACAAATGCTCTCAAGCAAGCGCTTGGCAGCGATGGGCTGAGTGAGTTTGAAAGAGTTCATCTAGCCTGGCCGGTGTGGCCCAGTGGTTGAGCATCGACCCATGCACCAAGAGGTTGCTAATTGGATTCCTGATTAGGGTACATGCTCAGATTTTGGGCTTGATCCCCAGCAGGGCACGCAAGAGGCAACAGTTGGTGATGTTTCTTCTCTCCTTGATGTTTCCTATCTCTCTCCCTCTCCCTTCCTCTCTCTCTCAAATCAATAAAAACATATTAAAAAAAAATAGTTCATCTAGGACGAGATTGAGTGAAAGTTTCAGGTAGGTTGTTGTTAATCCTCATCTGTGGATACTTTTGCATTGATTTTTAGAGAGAATGGAAGGGACCGGGAGAGACAGAGAGAAACATCGATGTGAGAGAGTTGCATCAATTGGTTGCCTTCCCGCATGCGGCCAGGGATCGAGCTTGCAACCGAGGTATGTATGTGCCTTTGACCAGAATCAAACCCAGGATCCTTCAGTTCGTGGGTTGGCACTCTACCCACCGAGCCAAACCAGCTAGGGCTCGTTTGGGTTTTAATGACCCTTTTCAGCGAGGCGAGGGGTGCAGGGAGAGGAGCAGGGGGAGTAAGGGTCGACCTATTAGCAAACTCTGTGGAGATCTGCGCTCTAATCCAAGTCCCACCCCATCCCATCCACAGGGTCCTCCCTGGGAGTCCTCCATCTGCTCTGTGATCAGCTGTCCGGATCGATGCTTCTAGACACACAGGGCCGCCACAAGGCAGCGAACATTTGCTTTTCATATTTCAAGCAATCTTTCCACATTGCAAACGGAGAAGAGAAAAAAACCGTTACTCAAGCTTCTGCAGTAATTAAGCATCCATCCCATTTTTCTGTTTGCAGAAGGGGAATAATAGCCCACCCTTTTTTGGAGGGTTAATAGTAATACATCTTTAAAGCAGAGTCTGGGGGTTTAGACTTCAATAAACAGGTGCACCTTTTCATTCTTATTTTGGTGTTTCTCTGCATGTTTACCTGTTTGCCACCCCCTACTCTTTTTCTCCCCCCGCTTCCTTCTGTCCAACATAGAAACTGTAGACAACATACAAACTGATAACCACCTTATTATAGCCATTTTGTCTAGAGCAGTGGTTCTCAACCTTTCTCATGCCGGGACCCTTTAATACAGTTCCTCATGTTGTGGTGACCCCCAACCATACAATTATTTTTGTCGCTACTTCATAACTGTAATATTGCAACTGTTATGAATCGTATCTGTGTTTTCCAATGGTCTTAGGCGACCCCTGTGAAAGTGTTGTTCGACCCCCAAAGGGGTTGCAACCCACAGGTTGAGAACTGTTGGTCTAGAGCATTTAAACCCAGTGATCCTATATTAAGAAAGTAGGGCCCAGCCTGGCTGGTGTGGCTCAGTGATGGAGTGTCGACCCAGGAACCAAGAGGTCACTGGTTCGATTCCCAGTCAGGGCACATGCTTGGGTTGCAAGCACCATCCTCAGTGTGGGAGTGCAGGAGGCAGCCGATCAATGATTTTTTTTAATGGCTGTTTTTATGTCTCTCTCCCTAAAAATCAATAAAAACATAAAAAAAAAGAAAGTGGGGCCCCTCCCCCCACACACACCCTGTCCACTGATTTTTTCTGACAGCGCCTATTCATCATTGCGTCTCCGCTGTAGCGTCAGAGGGAGCTGCAGCTGGCAGCCGGCCTGCCCTCTATCCTCTCTCCCATCCCCATCGCCTCCTGGCTTTCCAAATGGCTAGGAACTGGAAAAAGTCAAGTTCAGGAAACATCCATGCTGATTTCGGAAGCACTTACAAAGGCAAAGTCCTCAGCCTTAGACACAGTAAAGCTCAGAAGGATGCGGGTGAGCGCTCAGAAAAATAGAAGTTGCTGAACACTGGGCTGCTATCTTGTGCCCGAGTCTCCATTTTCACTTCGAATCTCTTCTTCTCTGGTCCAGGGGCTGAGTCACCCTTTGAACTTGAGGATCCTTTTTTTGCTCAGGACCCTTTTGCCACTGACACAAATATGCCGGGAATCCGGGTGGCACAGGAGGATCTCTTATTTCACCCCCGACCTGCGCATCTGTGATTTTTAATAAACAGGAGGAGGAAAAGGATACCACGCAGAAATTTTCGCAAGGGCCTCACGACTTGAAGTCTATTTATTCGATCCCCTCTGAACACCGGAGAGTCTTGAACCACGTGTCCGGGACACCCTGACGTACCGCCTGTATATTTTGCTAAGAGGTCGGTGGGCTTATTTGATTTAGCTCATGTTCGAAGTCTCACTGTTTCTCTCCTCTCCCCTTCGCCCCCGCCGCCAGTGGCTCTCTCGAGCAGAATAGAGCTTTTGTCCAGCACACACGAGATGGGAGCTGTGGATGGCTGGTGTTTCGGGGAGGGTCCCAGCGGACCATGTGTTTTACATCAAGGGAGCAAATACCTTCTCCGCTAAAAACCTTTCAACAGCCCGGAGCCTCCAGACCAGATTGTACCTCTGGGCTCCGAGCAGATCGAGCCTGACTTCGTGTTGGTTCACCCTTCATGTTGGCACGAGAGATGCTGATTCATGAGAGGAAGTTCCAAAGACCTGTTCACACCGGGAAATCACACGCAGATCATACTTCACGTCTGACACCCCTTCCCCCACCCTGCCCAATCCAAGTCCTGCCCTTCCCATGTTCCTGACGGCGGAGGAATCATTATGCCCCTGGTTCTTCGTAACCGTTGTATGATCCAGGCGTGGCGATTATCTGTATTTTACAGAGAAGGAAAGAGGCTGAGGGAGGGAGAGCCACCAGCTCAGGGCTGAAGAGTTAGCCTGCAGAGTCATGATTGGAATACAGTGGTACTTCGAGATACAAGTGCCCTAACATATGAGATTTTTGAGATAATGAGCCGTGCAACGAGCGAGCGATTTTTGAAATGCGAGCAACAGTTGAGATACAAGTAATTGCGCGGATCGGCCGGCTGCACATGACCCACACCAGTTTACCGTGACTCGAGCGTCTCATAGTTTCCCACGTGTCAAGGTTATGGAACGAATTAAACTCATATCTCGAGGTACCACTGGTATAGTTTTTTTTTTAATATATTTTTATTGATTTCAAAGAGAAGAGAGAGGGAGAGAGAGAAACATCAATGATGAGAGAGAATCACTGATCGGCTGCCTCCTGCATGCCCCTCATTGGGGATTGAGCCTACAATGGACGCATGTGCCCTTGACTGGAATCAAACCTGGGACCCTTCGGTCTGCAGGCTAGCACTCTATCCACTGAGCCAAACCAGCCAGGGTGGTGATAGCTCGTTCCAGTGTAAAATCTGGTGCTCTTTGGTCCAGGCATACGTGATCAATAAGCATCTGCTAACTCATTGGTGCAATTACAGTGGTACCTTGAGATACGAGTTTAATTCGTTCTGTAACCTTGCGGCGTGGGAAACTATGAGACGCTCGAGTCGCAGTAAACTGGTGGGTCGTGTGAGCCAGCTGATCCACTCGATTACTCGTATCTCAAATGTTGCTCGTATTTCAAAGCAAAAATCGCTCGCTCGATGGCTCGTATCTCAAAAATCTCATATGTTAGGGCACTCGTATCTCGAGGTACCACTGTACTAGGGCCTGAGAATCCTGGGTTGTCCAGACTCAAGTGCGTGGTGGGTTTAGGTTTCAAAAGCTCTGGCCCTGCCAGCGGCTCCCCTGGGTGAGAAAGATCGCCCAGGCCAGCCCGTAGGCTCCCCAACATCTGGGGTGCTTGCCAGCAGATATCCTGGCCCTGGAGAAGTTGTGGGCTTTTGACTGGCACATCTGAGTTTCGGAACGGCCACTGCCCACGTGTCCGAGTCCGGGGATTGGCGGCCACGCACTCTGTCCATTCCTGTCAGCCCGCCACGCCTGGCGTGGGGTGATCACACCGGAAAATCACCCGCCTCGGCAGCCAATCTACCAGGGGGACTTCCGGAATCAGCTCTCTGACTTTCCTGGTTTGGTTCTGCCCGCGTGCAGCGTGCAGGGAAGTGCGCTTGGCCCCAGACCCCGGCCTCCATGCAGGGAGAGGCAGGCACAGGCGGGGGCAGGGGTGTTGAGTGGCTCAGGCAGGTTCAGACGCAAGCGCTGAATGGCTTCGAGTTTTGTGGTTCTGAGCATCCGGGGATCGGGCTTCCTTAGAAGGAGGGCTGCGAGAACCAATCCGGGGGGACCCTGTGGCTTCCCCTGGGAACATCCTAACCCACCACCCATGTCCGCCTTTTGCAGGAAAGCCCAGTCATGGCTTGGTGTCACTCTGTGGAAAGCTGTCGCATTCCCTGGCAGGGGGTATGTGGGCAAATCCCAATGAAAACAGAAATCCTCTAACGTCATCCTTTCAGTAGTGAGGTTTTTACGACAGTGGCTGCTACCCGCATGGGCATGCTCACAACTGCTCTGGGACATGAGCGGGGCGGTCAGTGGCCCATCATTCCAAGGATGGGGAATACAGACAGCCACCTCACCCTGTCTGAGACCTTGATCTTGGTCCCCCCGGGACCCAGATGCTGGAGCACATCTGGTAACAGCCTGTCTCGCGATATTCTGTGTGATCTGAGTGTTTGCCCTGAGCTGCTGCTAAATCACCACCAGCCAACTGTCCCTTGCACTTGAGCGGTTTGGATGACACAGGCTCTTGCAGGCTGTCGTATATACTTTGTGTTTTAAAGAAAAAACTGTTTTCTCAGCAAGTCTGGAAGCGAAAAGGAGTTTATTTCTTTTGGTGGGGGTTTTCCAGATGGACTTAAATCGAGAGCCACTCGAACTCCCCTGAAAACCCCATCAGGGTAGCGGTGTGTGGGATGCGTGCACCTGCTAGTAAGTGCCTGTGACCCAGGCTAGTAGCCCAGACGGGGAGGACGTGAGAGGTTAAGCAACAGGTTAGAAACGTGGGGGCTCTGGCCTTTTGTGCATAGATGTGTAGAGGTACAACATCACAACATCTGGATAGGCCAGAGCAGTTTGGCTCAATGGATAGACTGTCGTCCTGCGGACTGAAAGGTCCCGGGTTCGATTCCGGTTGGGGGCATGTACCTTGCTTGCGGGCAAATCTCCACTGTGGGTCGTGCAGGAGGCTGCTGATCGATGTCTCTCTCATCGATGTTTCTGACTTTCTATCTCTCTCTCTCTTCCTCTCTGTAAAAAATCAGTAAAATATATTAAAAACAAACAAACAACAACAAAAAAACATCTGGATAGGAAAGAAAAAGATGTACAACATCACAACATCTGGACAGGAAAGAAAAGACTCTCCCGCGTTATCTCTGAGTGTGATGCTGTAAAATGCGAAATACCTGGCAGGATGGCGTGTTGCTTTTCCCGTTTCTTTGGATTTGCAGGCTGCGTGTAGACACTGCGCGTGAGTCCTGAGATACTTGTGTAAATAGCATGGCGCTCTTTCATAGGAGTCAAGGCCTTTCCTCTTAGGAAGTGGCTGGTAACATCTGTGGGGTTCCAGCGTGCCTGGCCCACCAGTTCCCTGTGGGTGAAAGTGTGGTTTGCCGTTTAGGGAACGGAGCCAAACTCGGGGGGCACTGTCACCCCTGGAGGGCTGGATCCTTCTTCAAAGATGTTGAAAACTGTACCTCGTCAAGTTTCTTGGTTTTTGGTACCAAAGAAGTGCAGCTATGGGCCATTACTTGAACTAAAGCTAATCATATGCATTTTTTAAAAAATATATTTTTATTGATTTTTTACAGAGAGGAAGGGAGAAAGATAGAAAGTTAGAAACATCGATGAGAGAGAGACATCGATCAGCTGCCTCCTGCACATGTGCCCTACTGGGCATGTGCCTGCAACCAAGGTACATGCCCTTGACCGGAATTGAACCTGGGACCTTTCAGTCCACAGGCTATCACTCTATCCACTGAGCCAAACCAATTCGGCCTAATCATATGCATTTAAAAAAATATATTATTTTATTGATTTTAGAGAGGAAGGGAGAGGGAGAGAGAAGTAGAAACATCAGTGGTGAGAATCACTGATTGGCTGCTTCCTGCATGCCCTCTACTGCGGATGGAGTTCTCAACCCGGGCATGTGCCCTGACTGGGAATCAAACCCTGACCTCCTGGTTCATAGGTTGACGCTCAACCTCTGAGCCACACCGGCTGGGCTAGGTGTGCATTTTTAATAGTTTGAAATCCCCCCAAGATGCAGGGCCTTGGAGATATGGTTTGGGGAGTCACTAATGACTACCAGGGGGCTGCTTCGGTGTCCCCAAACCTGCTTGCTGTGGTATTAAAGTTTACAGTGTGACAGCGTGGAGGCTTTGATTTCTGGTATTAATTAACTAATTAATGCCTATTTCACATATGACTTACGTTATTATTTAATAGCATATAATATATTAGTCCTCTTGCATATTATGCTATTATACAGTGTCCATATATCAACACACAATATATAATATATTAATATTTCCAAATTACTTTGACTTTTCATGGTTTCACCAAAGCACTGCTACATTTAGTTAGTTGTTTTTGTTTTTTTAAAAATATATTTTATGATTTTTTACAGAGAGAAAGGGAGAGGAATAGAGAGTTAGAAACATCGATGAGAAACATTGATCAGCTGCCTCCTGCACACCTCCTACTGGGGATGTACCTGCAACCAAGATACATGCCCTTGACCAGAATCAAACCTGGGACCCTTCAGTCCACAGGCTGACACTCTATCCACTGAGCCAAACCAGTTTTGGCTAGTTAGTTGTTTTTTTTATAATCCATGACGGTTTTTTTTTTTTTAACCCAAGGTCACACAGCTAATAAATGACAGAGAAAACATTCAAAACATTCAAAACTCAAAAATAATTGCTTGCCTGCTGTCTCCCTCTACTAGACTGTGAATTCTTTTAGGATGGGCATTATATCTTTTCATCGTGGTAACTGAAGCACTTATAATGCATGCTATGCTCAATCAGTGTTCACTGAACTGTTTAAAATAGAAAATACCATGTTTTTGTCTATGGATTCAAAGGTTTATCCCCTACCAGCCCAGTCAGCATGGTTGAGCACCGACCTGTGAACCAGGAGGTCATGGTTTGATTCCCAGTCAGGACACAAGCCTGGGTTGTGTGCTTAATCCCCAGGGAGGGTGTGCAGGAGGCAGCCGATCCATGATTCTCTCTCATCATTGATGCTTCTCTCTCTCTCTCTCCCTCCCCCTTCCTCTCTGAAATCAATGAAAAATATATTTAAAAGAAGTTATCATTCCTCTGAAGTTCTATAGAGACAGCTTATCTATTGCTGCATTAGCAGAAACCTTATTCAGGCTAATTGGAAAGTGTCTAAAAAGAAAGTTACAGCTCAGAGTATTCATGGGATACCATTGCAATGGAAGTACTCTGCTCATGGAGGGCTGCGCCAGCATTATTGTATCAACCTCCAGCAATAATCTCTAGGCGTGGTATAAAAGTGGCTCCTTGGCCAGGGAGAAGAAAGCCTATTCTGTTTGCCTGTGGCGACTGGAGGGGGAATTGGCTTAAAAACCCTTTGGGGGGACACAGTGGGATCTCTCTTGGGAACATTTTCCCCTTGAGGCGCACTAACCAGAAAATAGTATCAAAAAAATGTACGCGATTGTCCAGCATCTGGATGTAGTGAGAGAGCCTGTGTTTAGCTGAATGGACAGCAGGCTGAGGGGCGGGCCGTGATGGATGGCCAAACCCTTTGAAACACAGTAGCCCTATTGTGTATCTAAGCGCTACTACATTCAAAGCGACCCATGGCTGCGTGCTTCTGTAAATACACATCGGCCTTTAAGCAAACAAGACATTTTGCCAGCTTTTATTCCCCCCCTCCCCGCCCCCCGAAAGTCCAGAAAGTAAGAAAGAGATGAAACCCCCCTCCTTCGAAAGTACCCGGAGAGACTTCTTTGCAAACCTCACTTCTTTCCCCGTGGCATTGTGTCTGAAAGCTGCGAATGGATGTGGGGTTTTATCCCCAACACAGAGGCGTGCTCTGAGGCAGCTACCCTCTCCGCTTTGATTGGCAGGGCTTTCTTATCGCTCCCATTCAAGAAGAAATATCTGCCGAGACCGGTTTGGCTCAGTGGATAGAGCGTCGGCTTGCGGACTGAAAGGTCCCGGGTTCGATTCCGGTTGGGGGCATGTACCTTGCTTGCGGGCACATCTCCACAGTGGGGCGTGCAGGAGGCGGCTGATCGATGTCTCTCTCTCATTGATGTTTCTGACTTTCTGTCTCTCTCCCTTCCTCTCTGTAAAAAATCAATAAAATATATTTAAAAAAAAAGAAGAAATATCTTCTGATTCCGACACGTGCTATATATATTACCCGTGGAATAAACAGTGCTGTTTTCATGATAAACATGCGCGTGCGTGGAAGATCAAGGCTTTATGCAATCTCACTTGCGCTATACCAGCAGCAATTTAATCAGCTTGATTTTGCTCCTCATTTTCCCCAAGCTTTTCCCACCGAGCACACAGAAGCACAGCATCTGCCGAGAGATCGCTGTAACCTTCTGTTCTGCACAGAATTCAGCACTCACCCAGCAGTCACCTCTTTCAGAAGTTGGGGCGCAAGACTGGAAGGGTTTGCAACAAAGAGCCACCCTAGGGACGGCAGGGGGCGCTCTAAGACCGGCTGCAAGGTGGCCGCACAGGGTGAAAGCCAGAGAAGCGGTCACAACAGCTCCCCTCCACCTCCCCCTGCTTTGCTCTGCCTTTTTTTTTTTTTTTTTTTTTTTTTTTTTAAAAAGATAGTGGAGGAAGAAGAAAAGAACCATCAGCCAGAAACAAAGGGATCCCCAGTAGCAAATCCATGCAGCTGGAGAACTTAAAAAATCAGGGTGCTCAAGTGAGCACCTTTATGTCACAGGCCCTGTTTTGGATGTTAGTCATTGTGCAGCTGTTTCGGCCATGGTCCCCTCATCCCTCCCCCCACTTCTAACCCCCCCCCCCCACACACACAGACACATCCCCTTTTGGGTCCTTTGTATTATTTGACAGCACCATAGGCTTGCTGTTGGAAGACCCCTGGCCCCCCAATGACGTCATCACGGTCAGCAGAACTTAAAGCTACGCCTCAGGCACCTTGCAGGGAGGGGTATTGCTAACAAGCTCTGCCCCCCCACCCCCCTTTCTGTCCCCGACAGGGGTGCCTAGGAGGGAACCGGGCTAAATGGTCTCTAAGCGCGAAGGTTATGTCTGTACATAAAATCAGAAGTGAGAGGTTAAGGCAGTAAACCAAAGAAGTCAACTCCAAAGCAAGATGTTTTTAGTGTCAAATTTTGAGATAATTGACGTGAAAAAAACGTGTGTGTGTGTGTGTGTGTGTGTGTGTGTGTGTTATTTTTATTTTCCTGGAGGCTCTATCAACCGCTTTATTGGACTTTTGCTCTGTGGTCCACATAGAGATGAACACACCAGGAGATGATATCTTAATTGGCAGCTTTCTTTCTTTCTTTTTTTTTTTTTTGCTAATGGCCTCTTGATGAGTTAACAGCGTTTTCTTCCCTTAAATCAGACCTACAAAATACTGCTCGGTAAACGACCAGATTCCACTTGCAAGTGCTCTTTTGTTCTCAGAATAAACTTTAATTTTTTTTTTTTTTTGGAGGGGGAGTGGGGAGATAGTCATTGAATTCTTCCTAATGAGAACCAGGTTTGCCCTCCCGACTGAAAAGGTAAATGTGAATGTGTGTCTCACCGATTGGCCTCAGCGATGGACTCAGCGGACAGATGGACAGCCCAGAGGGGAGAGGTTGGAATGTGGATAGTAAAGCATCTGAAAACTCCCCCGTGCACCACACACATGATGTTGAAACAGACGTGTAAAGGCCGGGGAGAGAGCTAGCAAGGACTCTCTCAGCCACCAGCCGACCGTGGGAGAGAGCCCTCTCAGCTCTTGCTGGGGACTCCCGGCCCAGCAGGCACGCTGGAGACGGAGCCAACTTTGTCACATGCAGGAGGGAGAAGACGCAGGCGCTCTTTCCATGTGGGTACCAGCGGGCGCTTTCCCTCAGGAGCTGCGCTGCCCCACATTCTACACCGGGAGGTCAGGGGAACCGGTTTCCCCTTCAGCATCTGTGCCAACAGCTTGATAAGTTCCTTGAAAGCAGAGTTTTTGAAGTTTCTGTTTCCCCCTCCTCTACTACCCCCCCCCCCAACCTCCCCCGCAGGGCCTGCTTTGCAAAGGGACTTCTGCAAGCAGTGGGTCTCCAAGGCTGAGGTGGGGCTCCAAGCTCACATTAAATCCTTGCCCTTTAATGCATCATTACAGCTACAGGAACAAACAAACCCAAATAAAAAAAAAAGGGCCACGCATGAAGTCATGGTTTGGCTGCCACAAGGTGCTGAGCCCATTTCCAGCTCTCATGACTGGCTACTCAGCACCGGTCTGATCTGGGCTGCTGGGAATGGGCCGTACCAGCTCGGAGCAGAGACCATGCCTCGCTTAGATCATGAGGCATGAATGTGCTAAGCACCGGGACTCCGATGGAGCGCGAGTCTCGGGCTGTTTCTGAGGGCCGGCCTTCCCGCTTTCAGAAACGATTTATTTATCTTAATGCGAATGACGCTTTCTCATCGGGTCTCTTATGAAAGGGGTTCTGTACCGGGGCAGGCTGTGATTTCATGGGATTCCCGAGTTTGAGGACAAGCAGAGGGCTTAGCGGGATCAGAGTCATACAGAATCATATGTACACTCATCTGTACATTCATCTGGGAGTGTTGCCTGAGGAGAGCTTCCTGGTTGGGGGGTGATGGAGATGCTGCTGGTAATCTGGTATAGGATGTAGCTGAAATCTGTTTTTCTTTTTCTAAATATATTTTATTGATTTTTCACAGAGAGGAAGGGAGAGGGATAGAAAGTCAGAAACATCGATGAGAGAGAGACATCGATCAGCTGCCTCCTGCACACCCCACACTGGAGATGTGCCCACAAGCAAGGTACATGCCCCTGACCGGAATCGAACCCGGGACCTTTCAGTCCGCAGGCCGACGCTCTGTCCACTGAGCCAAACCCGTCTCGGCTGAAATCTGTTTTTCTAATGGTTGCTTAATTTCTCTGGCCTCTGTTTCTTCATCTATGAAATGGGAGCTCTTTCCATTGAGTTGTTGGACAGTTGAGTGAGAAAAAATATATGTAGGGGCCCTAGAACGTGGAGGAAAAGTAGGCAATTTGTATTCTTTAAGATACACTCTGGAAAGTCCTCTTTTTCTCAAGTACTTTAAAAAGGGGACTTCGGCCGAGACCGGTTTGGCTCAGTGGATAGATCGTTGGCTTGCGGACTGAAAGGTCCCAGGTTCAATTCCGGTTGGGGGCATGTACCTTGTTTGCGGGCACATCTACACAGTGGGGCGTGCAGGAGGCGGCTGATCGATGTCTCTCTCTCATCGATGTTTCTGACTTTCTATCTCTCTCCCTCTCTGTAAGAAATCAATAAAAATATATTAAAAAAATAAAAAAAGGAACTTCGTTTTATTAAAGAATGTTATTTTAAATTGTTAAGGGTATTTAAATATTTATTATTTCTTTTTAAAAATATATTTTGATTGACTTCAGAGAGGAAGGGAGAGGAAGAGAGGGATAGAAACATCAATGATGAGAAAATCATTGATTGGTTGCCTCCTACACTGCCCCACACTGAGGATGAAGCCCACAGCCTGGGCATGTGGCCTAACCAGGAATAGAACCATGACCTCTTGGTTCATGGGTCAACACTCAACTACTGAGCCACACCAGTTGGGCAGGACTTTGTTTTAGGTGAAGGTTGAGGTTGTCTGGAATTACTGTGTCAGAAACACTACTCATTAAAAAAAAAAAGATGAAATTCCTTTGTTCCCTCAAACTTTCAATTATTTGCCTTTCCCCTCTTTTCAGTATCCTTCTCTCCCCAGAAATCCACTTTCCAAATTATGTTTCCACACCACCTATTTTTTTTAAAGTTCTTCATTCATTCTTTTATACGTGTTAATAATTCACTGTATCACTCTTCCCAGGAATACTTTATTATTAATGGATAGCAAACCTACTACAAAGAAATACAAGGTGAATGGGAATCTCAAGCCTTGGCCAACATGTGGAAATGTATTCTTTCAGGGTACTGGGGTCTTTTCAATTTTCTGGCAATTAAATTAATTGGCGGTAGGTAATGCATGAAATATATCTATTAAATCATCACGTCTTTAAATAATTTAGCACACTAGTTAATTATTTAGAATGGCCATAGGAAAGAAACATACATAATCACCATCCTTCCCATTTCCTCCAAAAAATGTAAGTGATACATTTCTATAGGCCAAGAACCATTGGCTGGAGAGTCTGAGAGATCTGAAACTGAGTCCTGGGGCAGTGAGCTCACAGATTAGGGTACACAGAGCAACAGAGGAGAGCACATGCATGGATAACCTGGAGAAAAAGTAGGCATGACCACAAATAAGGTTATTAAAGGCACCAGCCCTGGTGGCCAAGGTCTTCAGAGAGCACCTGCCTTCCTCTGGTCATCTGGGGTGAGGAGCCTGCGCAGACCATGCCAGGTGTACTTGGGCAGCTGAGAACTTCCTCATTTGCTGATTGACAATGAACCGCATCTGTCATTTTAAGATGTGACCCAACCAGAATACTTTTTTTTTTTTTTAAGCAGGAAATTCTCTTAAAACATGAGCACAATTATAGTTGAGGGATAATCGGCATGACCCGCGTCTAACCCGGGGACTATTTATGAGTTTAAACTTTTTCATTGCCTCGGTGAATAGTGGAAAAGGCTTCTATTTCCACTCTTATATCCTGCATCCTGCTAATTGCAGGAAGAAGGCTTCTACAGTTCACCATTAAAAGCAGCAAAGAAATCTTAGCCGTGACATGAAACACAACACCCGGCCCAGGTACAGTTGAGCGACAGGCTCACAGGATCGTGGCCTTTCCTTGAAGTTGTCAGCTGTGCTATTGTAGGGTAACTGTTCTGAAAGCTTACATTCTCCCCCCCAACCCCTACCCAAGCAGTAAAGCTGATTCTGTATTCTCATTTTATTTAATAACTAAACCACGCTTAAATATCATTTGGGGGTGACATTGTTAATGGCATTCATGCACTATATGGTTTTGTGCTCAGTTAAAGAAAAACACTAGCAAGGAACTCCAGCAAATGACCCTTCCTTAGAGCACGTACCCTGGGTCTCATTGTGACACCATAAGAAGCAAAGGAAATAGGAAACAGTGAATAAGGTAGACCAGAAAAACCCAAAGCACCATAGGATCCTCCTTGTAAAATACTATGAAACACATTGCTTTATTTTGACCAGACAGATGGAACCTCTTAGAATTGACAACTTTTTGTTGCTTTGTGTATTTTTTTCAAATATATTTTTATTGATTTTTTTTTTTTTTTTTAGAGAGAGAGGAAGGAAGAGGAAAGACAGAGAGAAACAATGTGTGAGAGAAACATCGAATGGTTGCCTCCCATATGCACCCAAACCAGGGACCCAAGCTACAACCTAGGCATGTGCCCTGACCGGGAATCGACTGGAGACCTTTATGGTGAAGGACATGACTCAACCAACTGAGCCACACCAGCCAGGCTGCTTTGCGTATTTTACTTAATAAAATTTTAAATATTAAACTTTGTGGATACGTACAAAATTGTGAGATGTATAATCCAGACTGAAGGTGTTACATGGAGAGAGAGAAAATAGAGGTTGAATGGAAGAGAATTAGCCTGGTAGGAAACACACAGACAAGTTTGGTTACAAACTTCTAGGCCACCATCTTTGTGGTTGCATGGACTTGCTGAGTCAGTGAACTTGTGTTCAGATGTGTAAATAAGGAGACATGGGCAATAACATGTGTAACGGATGATTTTTTCTGTGCCTTCAAATAGGAGTCAAGGCTGAGGACAAAGAAACAGGAAGCACTTCACATCCTGCAAAGACCAACCAACAGGTGGACCAGACACCTCCTTCGGGGATTCCAGGTGCTGCTGCTTCCCTCTCGTGGCTCTACAGGTAACCTTGTGATTTCAAGGTCATTCTGCCAAGTCATGTCACTGCCATTCATATGTCATTGGCCAGAGCTCATCACATGATCAGCCTAAATGTAAGGAGCCTGAGAAATGTAGAATGCATGGAAATTTCTGAGAATCAATAGTCATTGACCATTGAGTTACCGATCTTCATTATAATAATCCAACATAAATCATGTTTGAGGACATTACTGTAACACTATGTTATCTATGATTCATTCACTTATTCACCTTTTTTACAATGTGCTATTGGAATATGGTCGGTACTATGGTTCTTTCTACTGTCCATCCATACGCTACAGCTTTACTAGTAATTCAAAAGGGCAAACTAGCAAAAGGGATGCCTGGATAATGGGGGAGATGAATCACCTTTTCTGAAGAGAAAGTAGCTGTTCAGTGCCTTCCAGGTGAGCTTTCAAAACTGGGAAAATTGGAGTCTGGGTGTGAGCAAGCAGCAGATTTTTGTGTCCATTGCTTAAATTCCATCCTTAAAATCTCTTTCGATTTCTTGCCTTTATTTTTATTAAATTTTTTAATTAAATGTATTGGGGTGGCATTGGTCAACATGAACATACACATTTCAGGTATGGATTTCTATGTTACAAGGTCTATATATTGCGCCGAGACCGGTTTGGCTCAGTGGATAGAGCGTCGGCTTGCGGACTGTAAGGTCCCGGGTTTGATTCTGGTTGGGTGCATGTACCTTGCTTGCGGGCACATCTCCACTGTGGGGT